>JAJIBD010004594.1:0-49443 GCA_021461705.1 Cryptotis parvus | reverse complement strand
GGGAGAATTTCCTCAACAAAAGAACCAGGTGCAGAGAGAAAGAGAGATTGAAGAAAGTGTCCGCCATAGAGGCATGCTGGGGATTGAGATGGAGGGAAACTGGGGACACTGGTATTGGGAAATATGCACTAGTGGACAGATGGGTGCTGGAACACTGTTTGAATGAGAACCCAAACATGAACAGCTTTGTAATTGTAATATGTTGTAATTGTAATTGTAATTACAAAACGTAATTGTAATATGCTGTAATTGTAATATGCCTCGGTGATATCACTTGTCACTTGGCTTCCCCCATTGTTCATTAATTTGCTTAAGCAGGCACCAGTAATGTTTCCATTCATTGGGAATGAAATCCATTATTTTTACTGTTTTTGGCATATCAAATACACCATGGGTAGCTTACCAGGCTGCCGTTCATCCAAAAGGCTCACAGTCTTTTCTATGTCAGACCATCAACCATCCACCATCAAGAGTCCCACAGGGCAAAAGACCTGAGTGTAGACAGCCTGTCTCCCTGTCTGCCACATGTTGATGCAGCCAGGCACCGCAGCCACACCTGCAACACCTCGAGGGCCAAGAACAGTGATATAATAAAATAAAAGAAACAGAAGAAAACCCTGCCAGGTGTTGCCCAAAAAAACAAACTAAATTATTTGCATATTTATATGTGGGAGTCCACACCATGGTGATTTTAGGGTTTATTCCTGGCTCTATGCTTAGAGATCACTTCAAGTTGTGTTTGGGAGTGACATTTGTGGGTTTGGAGGTCAAACCTGGGTCAGGTGGTCACACTTCATT
The DNA here is from genome assembly GCA_021461705.1 of Cryptotis parvus. Classification (NCBI taxonomy): domain Eukaryota; kingdom Metazoa; phylum Chordata; class Mammalia; order Eulipotyphla; family Soricidae; genus Cryptotis; species Cryptotis parvus. The sequence continues at coordinate 48,645 of JAJIBD010004594.1, read as the reverse complement.
ATATCCTTGACCCCAAGTTATTTAAGGGTGGTTATGGATACCTACCCAATAATTTTTTTCATTATTTTTAAACTACTGACTTGAATTTTGGTTTGTTATTTCCAAATATTGTTTTAAATACTTAAAAAAGTCTTATAAATTTAATAATATAGCTTTGATCAAATTTATATTTTTGAATTTTAGGTGAATCAAAAACATTTATTTGAAAGGATATATGCATAGTTATGTTCATTGCCAATACTAGTACAATAACCATATATGGAAAAATCCAAATGCCCAAGTAAGAGTGAATGAAATAGAAGTCGTGATGTAGAAGGTATGTATGTATATATACATACACATACACATCTCACACACACACATAATAATGGAATATTATGCAGCAGTAAAAAAACAAACCATGCAATTTTCAGCAACATGAGTTGAACGAGAGAGTATCATGCTAAGTGAACTCCAATCAGAAAAAAGGGATAGATCTAGAATAAATCTCTCATATGTGGAATTTTATGATCCACAAGAAGGTAGCAACAAAGAGTAATGGCAATGGCAGAATAGTGGTAGAACTGATTCACACAATTGAATTGAAATAGGGAGGTGGACAGGGATGGGCAATGTGGGAGGGTAGATAGATACACTGATTATGGTTATGGTGTGGAATTATGTGCCTTAGAAAATCATTAAATATTGCAAGTTACAGACTCTCAAGCAAATAAAAAAGGCGAATAAGACAGAAGCTATCCTACCTTTACATTAAATATTTCAAATGTTTATAATATTGTTTGGTTTAAATTGTTATAAAAACATATGGCAATTTTGCTGATAAAATTTGCTATTTACATCATTTAGTTACAATAACAGAACAAACATAAAACAGTTCCAGTAACTTTAATGCTAGTCACATATTTGCATAATGTAATCAATATATGTAGTTATTATGATTCATATTTATTATATTACAATTATTGATATATTTACTGAAATTTAGTTTTTATATTTGTTTCATTGATTAAAATATCTTGTTGTTGACATTGATGGTCATAAAATTTAGATAATAATCATTCCTAATTAACTTAATATTTTATTAATTTTAATATTTTATTAATATATCTATTGTTTTAATATTAAGTTAGTTTTTTTAATATTCTGGAGGTTTTGCATTTTCTTTTAAACAAATTATTCAAGATATATAAAATCACAGACTTTTTTTCTTTCCTCATATTTAAGAAAATAGTAGTATATACAACCAATGTCTGCAACAATGTATTTTAAAGAATTCTGACATTTTGATGTGTTAATGGACTACTATTAGCAAGTTGAATTGAACTTTATTTCCAGTACATTTGATAATGATTTATATAAGTAATATCTGAAGACAAACTGTGGTCTATTTTACTAAATCAAAAGTAAATTCCTTTAGTGTTCTATTGCTCGCTAAATGTGAAAATTTCAAAAGAAAAGATGGTTTCTGAAAAATCTTGGGGGATAATATTAAGAATAAATATACAGAAACTAAAATTAATTTTGAACATTCACTATGTGTAAAATACTACAATATATTCATGCTATTTCAACAAGACCGATAGGACTTTAAAATGCATAAACTTAATGTATTATGAATTCTCATTAATTGCTGAAATTAGTGAGAAAAATAGGGTGAAAATTGGTACAATCAATTTAAAAGTCACACTAGTAATTTCCTTGAACCCTAAGCATACACAGATTAACCATATGACTCAGTAGTTACACTTTTAAATAATATTTTTAGTTAAAATATAAATAAGTACAAAAACTTGCACATGAATCTGTTGCACATAAACCTGTTCATTGCAGCCTACAAATTCAAATTAAAAAAAGTTTCTCTTCAATAGTCAAAATGTGCCAAAATAACTATAATATAACTTTATAATGGAATATTATTCAGCAGAAAATAAAATGAGCTATCATTTCTAGCAGGTACTTCCTAAAATGTTATATATTTGGAAAAAACTGCTACACCATATTACACATTGTGATTTATTTTTAAAAAGAAGTTCAGAAATGAAGTGTATTTAGACTACACACACTCCAATATATGATATAATTACATTTTCCTCTTGATCACTTGATCATGATGTATTGGGTTTGAACGTCCTGTTTGGCTAGGGCTTCGATGACCACTTCGGTCCCAAACAGAAACAAAGGCTTTCTTTAAATCAATGAACGTGAGACAGAGAAACATCTTGTACTCCCTACAAACCTCAAAGAGCTTGGTTGCCATGTGAATATAGTTGATTGTGCTGAATCCTTTTCAGAAGCCAGCTTGCTCGCATGGTTGTCTTTCATCTACTGTTCTGCCAATCCTGTTCAGTATGACTCGAGTGAACAGCTTGTAGATGACGGACAACAGGCAGATAGGGTGATAGTTGCCAATGTTGTGAATGTCTACCTGTCCTGCTAGTTTTCCATTGGGAGGGCATCTTGCATTCAGACAGGTAGCATGTGAAGAGCCGAGCCAGTGTATTGATGAGTACTCATGGCACACTCTTTAGGTGTTCGGGTCTGACTTTGAATGGGCCTGATGCTGTTTGTTTCTTTACTGAAAAAAATAGCATGTCGGATTTCATAAGGGAGAACGTTGGGAACGACATATCCATCCTGCGGAATTTGGTATGTGGGCAGGTGGACATGGCTGTCAAATAGATCTGAGTAGACATCATGGATAATCTTCTCCATTGCCTTTCTGGAAGATGTGATAGATCCATCAGCACGTCAGAGAGCAGTCATCTTGGTCTTCTCATTGGCGAAGGACAGGTGGGCATTGGCAATGCTTTTCCTCTGCTTATATGTAATATATAATGTAATGATATGCAATATGTAATGCTTATTACATTTTCCTTTGCTTATGATAATATTTTTTGATACTAAAATTAAATTAAAATGCTATCATTTTGTTTTGATATGTGGGTGGATCATTGGGAAACAAAGTGTGTCAGCTCTTAAATTGTGGTTCAGCAAAAAGTATACAAACACACTAATGACTAGGTCTTAAACTAATTCTGTTCAAAATGGAGTGCATAATGAAATGATGTAATTCTGAAATATACTTCAGATACATAAGTTTTTTGTACACTGCAGGTGCCTCATTTTTTAGAAATTTATGGATCTCAGACCTTGCATGCAAAATATTCACAAATTATAAAGGTAAATAAGTATCTGAAAAGTTAACTTGCTGAAAATACTTTCAGAGGCATCTAAGGCTATGGACACAGTCTTTCTTTTTGTTGTTTTTAGTTGAAAAAAAATTTCCGTTTAACCTTTATTAATTTAAAGGACACAACATTAATAGTTATGTATTTGATATTAAAAATATTCATTGTAGGAACTTCAGTTAGCATACTTCCTCATATCTAGTCTCATCCTGACCTGAAAATTTTAATTTTATTTTAACAATAGTATGATAAATTATTTTGTAATGGCTTAGTATTCCTACATCATGTCCCCTACAAAAAGGTGTGATGATATTTTCACCATTATACCAAGATCTTTTTACCACTTTCTTTACTCTCAAATCACAGTTCTACTGAACATTATCTCAGGGATGTTTACATTGGGTAATTTTTTAATCCATACTTTGATTCACTATGCTCCTCAAATGAGTGAAAGTATCCAATATTTGCATTTTTTTCTTCTGAGTAACTTCACTTCGCCTAGCTTTCACCATTTAAGTCACAGCAAACTGCATAATTTTCAGCTTTTCTTGTATCTGAGTAGTATTTCTTTTGTGCATATGCTACAATTTCATTATGTACTTGTCTGTTATTGGTCACTAAGTGTTGTTTCCAGATCTTGGATATTGTAAAAAATACTGCAACAAACTAATATGCACCTATGCACATAGAAACACACACATATATCCACACACACATGCATTATTTTTGCTTTTGTTTTATTCATGTCACATTACTTCACGACCTAATTTTTGCATACTGAACCTTCCTATATTCATGAGTTGAATCCTAATTGTTGAGGATGAAGTGTTTAATGCATTTCTGTTTTGATTCATTAGGATGTTTGTTTTCTGAGTTCCCCAGATAATGTTCAGGAGTACTTTTTTGGAAAACTTTTTTGGAAACTTTTGGTTAGTGAGGCCAGTTGGTACAATGCAAGACCTGAGGATACAGTGCAGCTTTGGACATATGGTACCAGGGTAACCTGGAACAACTTTGTGGTACTCAATCACAATTAAGTATCTTAGATACTTCAGGGATCATGAGGTGATGGGGATGGAATGAGAACTAATTTGAAGTTAAACGTTTTATTTTAGGCACTGAAGTTTACATTACTATTAATGATAGGTTTTCACTCATAACACATTCCACCATCCCATCCTTCATCAGAAAGTCCATTCTCCTGTGCCATTGTCCCAGTATTTCTCCCCCTTGTCTGATCACAGCCCTATGCTAAACTTTTACTAGATACATGCTCTCAGTTTCTGCTCTCTTTGAATATTTGTTATACACCATTTTTTTCTTTATATCCCACTTGTGAGAGGGAACATTCTGTGTCTCTCTTTCTTCTGACTAACTTTACTCCATATGATATTCTCCAAATCACATAGCAGCAAATTACATAATTTCATGTTTCTTAAAGCTGAGTAATATTCCATTGTATATATGTACTATGTTTCTTTATCCATTTATTTATTTCTTCTTGGGCACTTAGTCTGTATCCAGGTTTTGGCTACCATGATTAGTACTGCAATGATCAGAGGAGTATAAGCATCTTTTCAGAATAGATATTTTGGGCCTCAGGGATAGATGCCAGGACATGGAATTGCAGAGTCATATGGATGTTTGATTCTTAATTTTTTGAGGAGTCCATATTTTTCTTAAAGTTCTGGAGTAGGCAGCATTCCCACCAGTGTTAAGTGAGGGTCTCTATTCACCCATACCTCTTTTCCCCATACCAATTCCAAACTAATACTTTTGGGTTTTTTGTGATAAGTGTCAATATAGCTGGTCTGAGGTGTTCTCATTGTTGTTCAATTTGCATTTCCTAGATGATAAAATGATCACTTGATTGCTTGATCACTTGACATCCGCTATTATTAGATTTGCTCAAGTGAGCGCCAAAATCATTCCCATTTGTCCCTGTCACATGGCATTGTAACCCAATGGCATCTGCTTGTTCCAGGAATACGAAGAGCCTCAAACCATTCTTTCAGAGTCTTGAGTAAGAAATCTGACTATCTTGTAGGTGGGCAGCCATGTGATCTTTTGACATCCTGTGAGATCCAGTCAGTAAAGGCTAGAGTTCATTAGTCATCTCCAAGTCGCATTACAAGTCCAGCCTATCTGATTTTCGACACCCTGGCAAATGAGACAGCATTCATGATTCTCAATCATCAACAGAGGTTGGAACTCTGGATTCCTTCACTCACTTGAGTGAGGTGTGATATTCCAAGCATAGCTCTTTCAATTCCTCTTTGGGAGACATGAATAGCATTCTCATCCTGCTTTCATAGGGCCCAGGTCTCTGAGGCGTATGTTAATGCAGGGAGAATGGCAGAGTTGAAGAGATGTGCCCAGAGCCAGAGTTTCTTTATCCTTTTTAGCTATTCCTTCAATGCCATTGAAGACATTCTATGCCGCTCTCTTCCTCCTGTGCAGCTCAGGTGCTCATCATATTGATTTCTCGATCTAGGTACACATAATTGCTGCATTCAGAGATTTTGTTCCATTGAGAGTGAATAGAGCATCTGGAACTAGTTTGTTTTTCATGAACATTGTTTTGTTGAGTTTCAGCTATAGACCTATCTTTCCACATTCTCGATCTAAGTCAGTCAGCGTTTGTGCTGCTTGGCTGTTTATTGTTATTAGTATGATGTCATCAGCGAAGTGGAGGTGGTGTAGATGCCACATCTATCTTTGCTCCCATTCCTTCCCATTCTAATTGCATCATGACATTCCCGAGGGCAGTGCAGAAGAGTTTCGATGAAATGGTATCCTCCTGCCAAAAACCCTCTTTTTACATCAATGATCACTTCTTTGTAGAGTGGTGATGTCCTGGTGGTGAATGCGTAATACAGCTCACGAAGGATCTTGATGTATTGAGTTTGAACACCCTGTTTGGCTAGGGCTTCGATGAATGCTTCAGTCTCAACAGAATCAAAGACTTTATTTAAATCAATGAACGTGCAACATAGTGGCATCTTGAACTCCCTACAAACTTCAAAGAGCTTAGTTACCATGCGAATATAGTCGATTGTGAATATAGTCGATTGTGATTGGCTTTTAAGAAGCCAGCTTGCTCACATGGTTGTTCACCTACTGTTCTGCCATCCTGTTCAGGATGACTCTAGTGAACAGCTTGTAGATGACAGACAACAGGCAGATGGGGAGATAGTTGCCAATATCGTGGATGTCTCCCTTCTTGAACAGTAGTACTGTCCTGCTGGTTTTCCATTGGGAGGGCACCTTGCATTCAGACAGGTAGCATGTGAAGAGCGAGCCAGTGTATTGATGAGTACTGAAGGCAGATTCTTTAGGTGTTCAGGTCTGACTTTGTATGGGCCTGGTGCTGTTCCCTTCTTTACCTACAATATGGCATGTCGGATTTCAGAAGGGAGAACGTTGAAAATGACATATCCATCCTGTGGAATTTGTTATATGGGCAGGTGGACGTGGCTATCAAAGAGATCTGAGTAGAAGTCATGGATAATCTATTTTGATAGATGTCTATAAGAATTCCATGACAATCCCAATATACACAGACTCTACAATCCTCTCCTTTCAAGTATGGGTGAGATTTCTGATTGATAGAATAATACTTCTGTGATCATATTATGTTACAAAAAAGAATTTGTATTACTTGATAAGACATCTTTGAATCACGTGTAAGATAAGGTTAAGAGACTGCTCAAAGATCCACAAGTGCATATTTTACATGCAGGTGGACCAGTGTATTGATGAGTAACGACAGCAGATTCTTCAGGTGTTCAGGTCTGACTTTGTGTCGGATGCTGTTCACTTCTTTACCCACAAAATGGCATGTCAAATTTCAGAAGGGAGAATATTGGGAATGACATATCCATCCTGTGGAACTTGGTATGTGGTCAGGTGGATGTGGCCATCAAAGATATCCGAGTAGTAGTCATGGATAATCTTCTCCATTGCCTTTATGAAAGATGTATTTGGTCCATCAGGACATTGGAGGGCAGTTATCTTGGTCTTATAGTTGGGGAAAGATGGGCACGCATTGTGAATGCTTTTTCTGGCTTCTGCTGCATCAGCCATTATTGCTGCTCTTCTCTCTTTGTGGTCTTCCTTTATCCCTTCTCTGAAAAATGATGCAGAGCATTATTCATATGCCCTCTGGACATTTATAAGCCTTCTTAGAGGAAGATTCTGTTCATCACTTCACCCTATTATTGATAGTGATGTATACTTTCTCTTTTAAATTTCTACCTACTACTTTAGTTTCTTGTATAGTAACCCTTTATCCAAGGGTAACAAAGGGTTGATACTGAGTGTAAGTATTTCCTCCCTGTAGGGTTTTCCAATTATAATATCATATCATCTGCAAATAGTGAGAGATTGTCCTCTATTTTTTTCTGGGTAACTTTAGTATCTTCTTATTGCTCCTAGAAAGTTATATTGGGAGACTGAACAACCTTGTCTTTCATACAAGAAAAACCTTCACAAACATGCTAATGTCTAAAAATATGGCAATAATCTCATACCAATAATCTTTCTGAATATCAATGACCTAAATGAACCAATTAGGGGACATAGACTGCCAAGACAGATAAAGCTGAATACAACATCCTGCTTATTAAAAGAAACACGTTTGAATAGTCTGTAAACAGTAACACAAAGTGAAAATTTGGAACAATATTTCAAAAAAAATCACTCCTTTAGAAAAGCCATGTTGGTCATACTTTTATCGAACATATAGACTTTAGTCACATGGGACATTTTCCAAGATAGACCACCACATCCTGGGATTAACCTGATTTAAAATATGCCTCCATAAAGCTGAGAGAATAAAATTTGTACTATCGTATCAGAATATCACATTGAAAATAAAATTTAATAATAAATAGATATTTGTGGAAAATTATAAGCACTTGGAAATTAAAATCTCACAACTGAACAACCAGTGGGTGTAAAATAAATCAAATATTTCCTAAAACAAATGACAATGAGAGCATTCAAGTTACAGGAACTTATGGGAAAGAGGTACATTCACAGCAATGCAAGTACTGGTAAAGAAACAAGAAAAGGCTCACACAAATAACTTAACCTTACAGTTCAACATCTAAAAAAGGGACCAACAGAAGAAACACAAAGTAAGTAGAAGAAAGGAAATAGAAATACTTGAAGCTGAATTTAATAAGTTGAAACAAAACCAACAGAAGAAAACAAAAGATCACCAAACCATGAGCTGGATGTTGAAAAAATGAGATCAGCAAACTGCTACTAAGAGAGGTTTATAGAAACATTGACTTATCCAATAATCACCCATAAAGAAAAAAAATCACAATAGCCCTAAGTGTTTGAAAATAGAAAAAATTAACCACTGAACCCCCACATGAACTCTAACCCTATGCTACATATTCCTAATCCTAATCCTAACCTACACAAAGCCTGTCGTTATCTGCTGCAAAAAAAGTACCTGCAGGGAAATGCTGGTGTGCCTGCACAAAATACGGAGCAGGGTAGGGGGATTCCCCCTTCTGCCCCAGTGAGGCAGCAGGCATCCGGGCTGTAGTTACACCTGCAATACCTCGAGGGGCAGGGAAGTCAAACATTACCATTGCATAAAACAAGAAGTAAGACTAAAGGTACCAATCATCCCGTGTTTCAATTTCATTTTTTACAATGAACTGCAAAATAACATGTAATGCCTACATAATCTAAACCTAACCCTAACCCTATACACTAGCTCTAATGTTAGCCTTCACTTTACACTATTAGAGACTGATGCTTGGCCTTAAACTGCCAGTGGGGAAATTTGCAATCTCTAATATTGCACCTGCCTAAGTCTTTTAAGTTAAAAAAAAAGCAAAATTAGTAACCTAATCCACATATGAACTCTAACCCTAAACCTAACTCCTTTCCTAATCCTAATTCTAATCTACAGTAAATCTTATTTTAGCCGATAACAAAAAATGCCAATTAGACCAAATGAAACAATCAGCCTATACTTAATTTCTGTTTAGACCTATGAACACAGAATGATCTAGCACCTGGACACTTCACAATCTTAATGTAACTTAGCTATGATGCTTCTCTAAGTGCTACCCCTAACATTTACTGACCCTGACCTATGCTATGCCATACACTATCATTTAGGTAAAACTCACAATCACCCAATATCTGACTTGCCTTTTTCAATTTAAAAACAGAAAATCCATCCATCCAACCCTTTCACAAACTCTAACCCAATATTAGCCCAAATCTTAAACAATCCCTAAACTATGATAAACCTGACTTTACCAATGCATAAAATATAGGAATTAGAACAAAAGTAACAAGTGCCCAACAATTAATTTCTATTTTTTTCTTTATGAACACAGAAAAAATTAACATGCAACCCCTGAACAATTAATTTAATAAAGCCCTAATGTGAACCCTTTATCTAGTGCTAACTTTAAGCTTATACTAACATTGACTTCTCCTAGGCTTTACCCCATCAAGTAGGCAAAGATTGACAATAGCTCTATACTTAAATTGCCTATTCTGTTTTGAAAATGCATTATCCACCTATTCATAACAGTAGCTCTAGCTCTAATATTAAAACTAATCTAAACCTATCATAGGCATGACAGCACTATTACATCAAACTAGAAATTAGACCCAATGTATTGCTATCCCAACACTTTACTTCCATTTTTAACTATGAACACATAAAAGTCAGCATCTCATAGCAAACACATTCAATCTATTCCCTAACCCAAACCCAATTCCTAATATTGACGCTATGCTTATACTAACATTGACTAATCCTAGGATTACCCTATCAATTAGACAAAACTTTACAATTGCTTACTTACTTTATAAATTTAAAAACAGCACATTTAATCAGCTAAACTCTACACAAACTCTGAGCCAACCCTCTGATAATTCTAATCCTAATCCTAACCTACAATAAATCTAACATTAGCAGAAACTAAAAACTACAAATTGACCAAATGCAACTATCAGGCTTGACTTAATTCCCATTGATAAACAGAAACAGAAAAATATAGCAACTGAACTTATCACAAACCTAACCTTAGTGCTTTCCTAAACTTATTCCTGATGCCAACCCTAACCTTATAATAGCCCTGACCTATTTCTGGCCTTATTCTATTGTGTATGCAAAATTTTCACCATTGCCCAATACTTAAATTGTCTTTGTAGGTCTGAAAATAGTAAAATTAACCACCTAACAGTTATAGGAACTCTAACACTAACCCTAGCCTAATCTGTAAATAAAGATTAATCTCTCATAATCTTGTCAGCCATAATGATTCAAATTAAAAGTTAGACAATGTTGGACCAGAGTTATAGCACAGAGGGTAGGGCATTTGCTTTGCACACAGCCGACCAGGGTTTGTTTCCCGGCATCCCATATGTTCCCTCTAGCACTGCCTATCATAATTTCTGAGCAAAGAGTTAGAGCCAGGAGTAACTCCTGAGCATTGTGGGGTGTGACCAAAACAAAAAAAAAAAAAAAAAAATAGACAATCTATCAATTGCTCTTTACTCAACTTCTTTTTTTTGTTCACAATAAGAACAGTAAAATTCCCAGCAAACCCTGGCACAACTAAATCTACCATAATCAACTGTAGTAAACTGAATAAGATATGAAAATGGCATGTTATATTGTACACTGCAGAGATTCAAATGATGATCAGGGATTACTTTGAACTACTATATTCATAAAGCAGAAGAACCTAGACAACTGGATATTTTTGGCTCCTATCATCTGCAAAGGTTGAACCAAGAAGAACAAAACACCCGAACAGATCAATTACTACTGAAGAAATCAAAATGGTAATCAAAAGTTCCCCTAAGAAGTTCAGGAACAGATGGGTTCACTAGAAAGTTCCTCCAAACTTTAAAGATGATGTACAGCCAGTACTTTTTTAGGTCTTTCCAAAAACCAAAGACACAGAAATCCCCACAAATGTTCTCTAGTAGACACTATCCGGATACCATAAGCAGACAGTAGCACCACACAATGAAAGATGATAAATTTATATACTGGATGAAGAAGATGCAAAAAATCCTGAACAGCATACTAGAGAATCAAATATAACATATGCGGGAGATCACATACCTTGACCAAGTAGGACAAATCCCAAGGACGCAAGGATGGTTTAACATACACAAGCAAGCGTGTAAACATTATACATGGAAAACTGAAAAGGATATAATCATATCAATAGATGCAGAAAAAATAAATTGACCCAGCACTCATGATTAAAAAAATCTCTCAATAATTTGGAAGCTGTAAGAACTGTCATCAACTCTGTTAAAGCCATTTACCTCAAGCTGACAGCAAACTTAATATTCAATGGTGAAAAGCCAAAAGTCTTAAACCAAAGAGCAAGTCAAACACTTTGAAATTTATACTCTCTCATAGTCACTTGATTGACTAGAATTTTATCAAGTATTTTTGTATCTATGTTCAACAAATCTATATGTCTACAGTTTTGTATTTTAATTAGTTTCTGTTAGGGTTTATATGTTCTTTATCAATGTTTGGTAACAAGGTAACTTTTGTTTCATGAAAATGCTTGTACCACTTCTATTTCTTCCATTTCTATTTCTTCCACTTGAGAAGGATAGGAGATAGTAAACACTTAGAGGGTTTAGGAAAAACTCACTCTTGAAATCAGTTGCCAAGGACACTTTATTGATAACTCTTTTAACTTGCTGAAGAGCAAGTCTAAATTTTATTAAATCAATTTATTTCCTCTTATAGCAAGACTAAATTTGAATAAATGAATTTATTTACTCATTAGTCTCATAGGTTGTAAAATAAGAAATTTTCCTTTCTACTCAAGATTCTCTATTTTTTGGCATGAGATTTTCAGAATATATATATATATATATATACCTTTTCTGAAATATATATTTTAGAATATATATAAACTTTCAGAAGTTTTCAGGATATATATATATATATATATGTGTATGTATGTATGTGTGTGTGTATATATGTAAAATGAGGTGTCCTGTAATATCTCCCATTTTAGTTTTGATCCAATGATCAGGATATTTCTGTTAGCCTGTGTAAATATTGCCAGGTGTTTTTAATATCCTGTTGCTTCTCTCAAAAGCTGCTTTTGCTTCCACTGATTTTTTGTTTTTTATTTCCATATCATTAATTTCCACTTAAATTTTTATTGTTTCCCTTAATCTACTCTGGGCTCCCTTTGTTTCCCTTCATCTACTCTGGGCTCCCTCCTATTTTCCTGAGCAGTGAGATTAGATTGTTTATTTGCACCTGTTCTTAGTTCCTGATGAACACTATGAAGTTACTTGAGTAAAGTTTTTGCTGTGTCTTATAAATTCTGGAAGCTCAAGTCTTCACACTCACTTGTAAACAGGAATATTTTATTTAATTTTCCCTTTCTCTTTGATCTCATTGGTTGTTCAATAATAGTATGAGTTCAATTTTCAGGTATGTGAAATATTGATTTTTTTTATTTTTGGTTTTTACCAACATCAAAGCACATGAGAGTATATTAGCATAGTTTGTATTTTCTTCGTTTTCTTTAGACTTTCGTATCCAGATCATCATATGATTTATCCTTAAGAATGGTCTATAAGAACTTGAGAAAAAAATGAGTATGTGATTTTATATTGTAGTTAGTAAGTCCTACTATATCTGCTACTCCTGCTTCTTATAATTCTCCCTTTAAAGCTACTGTTTCCTTTGTCTTGTTGATCTATATAGTGACATTGTGATATTAAAACCTCTTATCACTTGTAAACTGCCAATTTTTTAGAACTGTTAGTAATTGTATTATGCTGTTTGATGAATAGTAAGTGCACATATGCTAATGAATCATATTTTTGTAGTAATGATCTTTTTTATTATTACTATTATTATTTTTGTGGGGGCCACTCCCAACAATGCTCAAGGCTTACTCCTGGCTCTGCACTAGGAATTACTCCTGGCAGTTCTCAGTGGGTCATATGGGATGCCGGGGATCAAGCCCCTGGTTGGCCTCGTCAAGTCAAATGCTCTTCCCACTGGAGTACCACTCTGGCCCCAAGCTAGATCTTTAAATTATTATATGATATCTGTCTCTGTCAATTTCCTTTCATAGACATAAGTGAACTTTGTCTGAAGTGATATGGGAGAAGAAAATAATTGCTGTCCTTTTCCTAGAAAGGTAAAACAGAGGCATGTAGAAATTTGATTATATTTATTTATTGAGGCAATGCTGTTTTAAAAGACTGCATACGTTTTATATGTGCAATTTCAATCCTACTCAAAATATGTTTCCACCTAGGATTCATCACCAAAATACCAATTTTCTCCCTCCAGAGTCCCTTGAATTCCATTTCCCATACATCTATCCTTACTAGTATGTTGATTTGAAAAATATCAGTGCCAGATATCTTGCCTCCTTTCATCAAAGCATCAATAAAATTGAAATGCTCATTTATTTTAAACATAAGAAGAAAATATTTTTTCTTTTTTATTCAATCACTGTGAGGTAGACAATAACAAAACTGCTCATGATTGGGTTTTAGTTATACAGTGTTCCAACACCCATCCCTCCATCAGTGCACATTTCACAACACCAATATACCCCTACTTCCTCTTCAACCTTCCTTTAGGGCTAACTCTTTCTTCTCTCTCTCTCTCTCTCTCTCTCTCTCTCTCTCTCTCTCTCCTATCTCTCTCTCTGTTTCTCCTTTTGCATACTGTGGTTGCAATACCGACATGTATGTCCCTTTATCTACTTCTAACACTATTGATGTATTTTTAAAAGTATTAATTATTCACTGAATTGATCTGTCACAGAAACTAACTGAATCCAGTAAGTTTTTGGATAATATTAAAACTATGTATGCTTCCAAATTTTAGACCCCAAAAAATAACTGTAATCTTTCATATAGTTTTGAGACTACAATGTGGCTATTCACTTGTGAAGTATAGTTTAGGTAGCAACAACATATCACCTGATCACTTGATCACTTGACATCCTGTTATTCGTTGATTTGCTTGAGTGGGTGAAATTATGCATAAAATTTTTCCCCAGAAAATTTAATTCATTTTATCTTACCTTCCATTTATTTATTTTTTCTAAATTTTATTTTATTATACAGCTGTGAATTATACAATTGCAAAGATGTTCATAGTTGGGTTTCAGTCATACAGTGTTCCAGCACCATTCCCTCCATCAGTGCTCATTTTCCACCACCAATGTCCCCAGATTCCCTCCCATGGGTCCCAGCCTGGCTCCATGGCAGTTCTCTTCCCTTCCCTTCCCTTCCCTTTCCTTCCCTTCCCTTCCCTTCCCTTCCCTGCCCTGCCCTCCCCTCCCCCCTCCCCTCCCCTCCCCCTCCCCTCCCTCTCCTCCCCTCCCCTCCCCTTGCCTCCCCTCCCTTCCCTTCCCTTCCCTCTCCTCTTTCTCTCTTACATTATGGCTTGCACTACATGCATTTAGGGATTATCCTGTAAATCCTCTGCCTACATTAAATGCTCAATTCTAGCCTGTCATTACCATTTCCAAAAAATTAGTAGAATACTGGTACATATTTATATTCTACATATTAGTTCTATATCTGTCCTTATCATTCTGAGTAATTTCACTTCACGATCACAATCATGATCTTCCCGTTGATCATCTATTTGCTAGAGCGGGCACCAGTAATATCTCCGTATGTCCTGTCTCATGCCAGTAGAGTCAGGGGCATCGGCTTGCTACAGGAACATAAAGAGCCTCAAACCATTATATTAGGTCATGGGAATGACCTAATATAGTGTTACTGGAATTGGGCATATCAAATACAACACGAGAAGCTTGCCAGGCTTGCCGAGCGGGAGGCACTCTTTAAACACCTCCAAATAAAGCATTTATTGATGAACCGCTCGGCCGCTTGCGGCTGCACGAGCTGGGCTGTGATGGGCTGGTCTGCTGGGTGGAGTTCTGATGAGAGGGAAGTCCAAAAGTGGAAAATGGTGGCGCCCGTGGAGTGAGGAGGGGTGGTCTGGCTTGTTGTGAGGCTCTGCCGAGGTGGTGGGCCAGGGCTAGAACCCGCCATGCCTCCCGACTGCCTCATGAATGGCTGTGCACAGGAGAGCAAGGAACAGCTCTGCCCCATGTGTGAGAGTCTCTGGACTCTGCTGGTGGGGGCTCAGGCCCACGCCGTGCAGGGGCTCATTTCACTTAGTATGATAATTTCCATGTCCATTCATTTGTATGCAAATTTCATAACTGTATTTTCCTGACAGCTGCATATAATTCCATTGTGTAGATTCACCATAGTTTCTTTAGTTAGTCTTCTGTTCTCAGGCACTCAGGTTGTTTCCAGATTCTGGCTGTTGTCAATAGACCTGCGATGAATATAGAAGTGCAGATGATGTTTCTTTTGTGTGTTTTTGGGACTCCAGGTATATTCCCAGGAGTGGTAAAGTTAAAGCAAATGAGAGCTCAGTATCTAGATTTTAGAAAAATGTCCAAATTGTTTTCCAAAAAAAGCTGAGCGAAGTCGACATTCCTACTAACAAAGAATGAAAATCCTTTTCCCCCCTTTCTACACCAGCACTGGTTGTTCATGCTCTTTTGAATGTGAGCCACTCTGTGTGGGGTGAGATGTTTTCTCATTATTGTAATTATTTGCATCTCCCTGACGATTAATGATGAAGAGGACTTTTTCATATTCCTTTTGGTTAGTCAAATTTTTTCTTTGTTGAAATTTCTGTTCATTTCTTCTATTTCTTAATGGGGTTGAATGATATATTCTTGTAAAGTTCTACTGGTGTCTTGTATATCTTTGACAACATCCCTTTATCCGATGGGCATTGGGTGGCAATTCTTGGGCTGTCTTTGTGTCTTGGTCACCATTTCTTTTGAGGTGCAGAAGTTTTTCAGTTTTATATACTCCCATTTGTTTATCTTTTATTTCATTTGCTTTGTCAGTGGTGTTCTGTATTCAAAGATGCCTTGAGCAACAAGGTTATAGAGGGTTTTGCCTAAGTTTTCTTCTAAGTACATTATAGATTGAGGTCTGATTTTGAGATTTTTAATCCATTTTGACCTGACTTTTGTTTATGGTGTTAAAAAAGGTCTAAATTCATTTTTTACATGTACCTGTCCAGTTTTCCCAGCAACACTTGTTGAAGAGAATTTCTCTGCCACTTAATATTTTTTTGCTATTTTGTCAGAAATTAAGTGTATATTTTGGAGTATGTGTCAGGAAATTCAGTTCTATTCCATATGTCTACAGGTCTGTAATTATTCCAATACCTTGCTGTTTTAATCATTACTGTTTGAATTTGGGAAAGTTTATGCCTTCCATTTTATTTTTCCCCAATCCCCCCCATTTTCTTTTTCCCAAGATGTCCTTTAGCTATCCATGGGGGTTTATTATTCCATAAAAATTTCAAGAGTGTTTGGTTAATTTCTTTGAAAATGTCATAAGAATCCTTATATGGACTGCATTAAATTTTTATAAAGCTCTAGGAAATATTACCATTTTGATAACGTTAATTCTTTCTGCCACCTGCTCCTTGAGGTTGCAGGTGTGGCTGCAGTGCCCGACTGTATCAGCAGGTGGCAGACAAGAGACAGGCTTGTCTACACATAGGGCTCTGCCCCATAAACCCTGGATGGTTGATGGTCAGACACAGAAAAGACTGGGCCCTCTGGGATGAAACCAGAGCCATGGCAGAGCCTGACAAGCTACCTGTGATGTATTAGATATGTCAATAAGAGTAACAATAATGGACCTCATTCCCAGGAATGGAGACATTACTGTCACCTGCTTGAGCAAATCAATCAACAACAGGAAGACAAGTGACAAGTGACAAATTCTCTCAATGCACAGGCAGGGAATGTGTCTCCAATTCCTCTTTTAATTCTTGAAG
Organism: Cryptotis parvus; assembly: GCA_021461705.1. NCBI lineage: Eukaryota > Metazoa > Chordata > Mammalia > Eulipotyphla > Soricidae > Cryptotis > Cryptotis parvus. The sequence continues at coordinate 31,563 of JAJIBD010004594.1, read as the reverse complement.
TAGTGCTTTGCAGTTTCCTATTTATAGGACCTTTAAGTGCTTAGTTTAACTAATTCCTAGGTATTTGAACTTCTGTGGCACAATTGTGAATGGGATCATTTTTTTAATATCCCTTTCTCCTCTTTCATTATTTTTATATATGAAAGCCATTGACTTTAGATATTGATTTTGTACCCTGCCAATCTATATAGGCATCTATTGTTTCTAGGAGCTTTTTTGGTAGAGAGTTTAAGGTTTTCTAGGTATAATATTATGTCATCTTCAAATAGTGATAGTTTAACTTCTTCCTTGCCTATCTGGATGCCATTATTTTCCTTTTCTTCTCTGATTGCTATGGCAAGTACTTCCAGCACAATATTGAAAAGAAGTGGTGAGAGTTGGTAACCTTGTCTTGTTTCAGGTAGGGAGATGATTTTCTGTTTCTCCAATGAGAAGATTCTCACTGTGGGCTTGTGGTAGATGGCTTTGACTATATTTGGAAAGTTCATTAAATTCCCATTTTATGGAGAGTTTTTATCATGAATAGGTGTTGGGTGTGGTCAAATGCTTTCTCTGCATCTATTGATATGCTCATATGTTTTTTCCTCTTATTGATATGATGTATTATGTTGACTGACTTTTGAATGGTGAACCATCCTTGCTTTCCTGGGATGAATTGTACTTGGTGATCTCTAATCTTTTTGATTAATCTTTGGTTTCTATTTGCCAGTATTTTGTTCAAAACCTTAGCATCCGTGTTCATTGGGAAATTTTTCTGTAGCATTCTTTTTTGTGATGTCTTTGTCTGCTTTGGGTATCAGGGCGATATGTGCCTTGCAGAAGCTATTTGGGACTGTTTCTGTTTCTTTTATTTTCTGGAAGAGCTTGAAAAGGATTGGCAGTTGATCCTCTCTAAAGTTTGGAAGAATTTACTGCTGAATCCATCTGGACCTGTGCTTTAGTGTTTGGACATAGTTTTGATTACCGTTTCAATTTCCTCAGTGGTGAAAGGCTTATTCAGGTATTGCAGATCTTCTTGTTTCAGCTTTTGGATGCTGTAGGAATTCAGAAATTTTTCCATTTCTTTCAGGTTCTCTTGTTTGGTGGCATACAGACTCTCAAACTAATCTTTTATCATTTTGTGAATTGCTGTTGTTTTTGCTGTGATGCCCCCTTTTCATTTTTGATATTTGTTTCTCTCTTTCCCTTTCCTTGCAGGTCTTACAAGTGGTTTGTCTATCTTGTTAGTTTTTTTCAAAGAACAATATCTTGGTTTTTAGATTTATTTGGGGGGGGATTCAGCTCATTGATTTCAGTTGTAAATTTTATTATTTCCTTATTTCTGCCTGGGTTGTGCTCCTTTTGTTGGCTTTTTTCTAAGATCTTAAGAAGTCAGGCTATTTATGTGAGTCTTTTTTTTCTTTCTGATGAAAGCTTGCAGAGCTATGAACCTTCTTGTCAACACTTCTGTTGCTGAATCCCACAAGTTCTGATAGCTCATGTCTTCATTTCCATTTGTTTCCCAGAATCTTTGCATTTCCGCTTTGATTTCTTCTATGACACACCAGTTGTTCATCAGTGAGCTGTTCAGTTGCCAGGTGTTTGGCTTGACTGTTTCTAAGTGTAGTAAACTTCTATTTTCAGCGCATCATGTTTGGAAAGAACAGTTGACACTACTACTATCTTTTATTTTATTGAGGTAAGTTTTGTGGCCCAGCATCTGATTTTTCTTGAGAAAGTTCTATGTGTACTGAAGAAAAATAGGTATTCAATTGGGTGGGGGTGGATGAAAAGTCCTGTATATGTCTACTAACCCTCTTTCTTCCATTTCTTCCTTAAGGGCAGTATTTCCTTGGTGAGTTTCAGCTTTGTCGATCTATCAAGAGTTGATAGAACAGTGTTGAAATCTCCAACTACAATTGTATGCTGTCAATGTCTTCTTTTAAATATATTAGCAGTTGTTCTGAATATTTTGTTGGCCTCTCATAGTCTGCTCATATGTTTAAGAGTGTAATTTATTCCTGGTATACATATCCCATGATTATTAAAAAATGGCCTTCACTGTGCCCTCTAACCTTTTTTCAGCCTGAAGTCTATATTATCAGATACCAGTATGGCCACAAGCTGCCTGTTCCTTGAAATGTTGCAGGTGTGGCTGAGGTTCCTGGCTGCTTTGGCAGGTGGCAGACAGGAGCCAAACTTGTCTACACCCAGGGCTTGTCCTGTGGGTTCTGGATGGTTGATGGTCAGACATAGAAAAAGACTGGGACCCCTGTGATAAACCTAGAGCCACGGCAGAGCCTGGCAAGCTACCCGTGGTGTATACGATATGCCAAAAACTGTAACAACAATGGACCTCATTCCCAACAAATGGAGACATTACTGGTGCCTGCTTGAGCAAATCGATGAAAATGGGAAGACAAATGATAAGTGACTAGTATGGCCACACAGGCCTTTTGGAGGAGTTGTTTGTGTGAAGAATTGTTTTCTAACGTTTGAGTTTATGTTTCTTCTCTAATGAGATGCGCTATGCAGTTGTGTCTCTAATTCAGATGCGTTTCTTGTAGGCAGCAGAATGTTGAATTCAGTTTTTTAATCCATTGTGCCACTTTGTGCCTCTTAACAGGTGCTTTTAGACCACTGAAATTGACAAAAAGCTATTATCATGGGATTGTTTGCCTTTAGATGAACTGTATCTAAAACAATAAATTTAAACTATAGAATATTTCATCCATTATTCATATTACAACATTATAACACTCTTATTTTAACATAAAATACCTCAACCTAGGGTTTTTCATTATAAAGTACATGAAGATATTTTGTTCCAACACAAGTTTATATGTATAAGTGTTGCAGGGCATCTAAGAGCCTCTACAACTGCCCTGGATTGCCTCCTACAGGTCACTTATCCTTCCATAATTGTTGCAGGACACCTAAAAGCCTAACAGACTCTGCATCTGCCCTGGATTGCCTCCTGCAGGTCACTTTGTAGTTTAAATGTGGCAGTTTATCTGACCATGTATTATGTACTGGCTGGTATAAATATTCTCTCATGCTACCACAATCACCGTGGGACTAGCTAGATCTTACCAGCATATTTGCCTGGCCACGTTGGATCTTTAAGTAATTAGACCAGAGAGAAATGCTGTTTGCCTCCAAGCAAGCAAGCATGGCTCCCCTGATAACTCAAAGGCAACTAAAATACAAAACTACCGTGAAGTAAACGAGACTTTGTGAAGGCTTGGATAAATATTTAACTGGTATTAGTATAGTCTTTGGTACAGAGGCATGCCATCTCAGAAACCCCTTTCTCTACCCTATAAAGGCATTTCCAGGCAGATCTTGGCTCAAAACATTAGCATATAAAAGGACCTAGGTGAGGTGCTGGAAGAAATTACCTGAGGGCATTTGACCCTCCCTTCTTCCCATAATAGTGGGAGGTCTGAATTGCAGGGGTATAAAACTAGGCTGCTTCCTCTCTTGCTCTCTCTTTTTCTGGGCTCTCTGTGGACTCACACTCTTCTTGGGAGTTTTGTCTTTGTCTCCTGTTTATAGGGCCTTAACACGTGGTGGCCACCATCTTGGCCTACACGTGGCTGGGGTTCTAGCTGAGAATCCTAAGCACAGGGTTTTTCCTATTGCTGATTTGTATGCCTGAACCTGTGATAAGTAAAGCATTTTAAAACTGCATTGGGTTACTGAGTCTTCATCCATTCCCCACCGACTTCAGAGGTAGAAGGGAACTTCGCTTCCTGGAACTGTTCAGGGACCCCAGCGGCATCCACAATATTTATTGTGACCCTAAATAATACACGTTTCCTTAAGCCTGGCTTATCTTATAAAAATCAAACTTCTGTGCACCAGCTGATGATATAACCTGGGAACACATATACTTTATGAATAAATGTCATGATTCTTTTTCTCAAATAAATATTCCCTTAGTCTTATGAAAATATGACTCTTACTTTCTTCTTCTTTTGCTTATTTATTTCTACTATTTTAAATTTGTGGCCAGGTCCAGCTAGTCTTGTTTTTGCTCTATGCTCAGGAATCATTTCTGAAGGTGCTTTGGAAACCATATGCTGGGACTGAAATTGAAGCCAGGTTAATCACATATAAAGCAAGTACCTTATCTGCTATACTCTCTTAATGCCAGCTTATACAGTAAAAGACTTCTAGCAAGATATTGATCATGTTGTTTTATCTATGTTTTATCTGTGAAATAAAATATGGTTTATACTTTTAAATGGTAAAATATCAACACAGGCTTTATTAAGATAAATTTTTTCAATGTTAGAATTGTACCATGAGAGGTCATTTTCTGAACTAAAATTATAACATTTTGTTTTATATTAGCATATATGTAATTCAACATATTTTATTTTTTAAACTTATATTAGCACTTTGAAATTCTATTCAAGTTTTATGCAAAACCATATAGTAAAGCATCTAGAAGTTTCCTGATTTTCAATCAATTATTAAACCTATAGATCTATCTTTACCAAATTTCTTACTAAATTCTAAAACCTTAAATTGTCTCTATTTTTTAAAAACCGATTCTTTGAGAAACATTAGAATTTCTTATATTTATGTATTATATGTACTATACACATATAATTTACACCATATTTACATATGGTACAAACATACATGTATATGCGTTATTTATTATACATATAAAATATACTTATTACACACATATATATATATACTCAAATATATAGGGCTTAATTATTTTTTGCTTCTTTTGGGTCATACCCGGCAATGCTCAGGGGTTTCTCCTGGCTCTGCACTCAGGAATTACTCCTGGCAGTGCTCGGGGGGACCATATGGGATGTCGGGGATCGAACCCGGGCAGGCACGGGCCAGCCCTGTGCAAGGCAAAGGCCCTACCCACTGGACTGTCGCTCCGGCCCCCCGATATAGGGATTAATTTTTAAGGCATCTAGGATAAATTTGCATACATTATAAAACAAAAAAAAAAAGAAAGTATAGATAAATTGTGGGCAAACATTGATATTGTCTGAAGTCTACTTTGAAGTGTCCACAAGTAAAACAAGCCAAATCACCAACAGGAATGCCAATTACACAGGCAGAAAAAAGAGCCAGATGCTGTTGGCAAAACATGCTCCAGAGTGTGACATCTGGGTCCAATAACTGCCATACAGAGCCCCATCTGTAGCTAAAGCTGTTGACTCTGCTTTGAGGAAAGAAAAATCAGAAATAAAGAAGGCAGTTAAATTCTAAACCGTGCCAGGAATAGCAGAAGGCAGGTTGCAGTCAGCATTCAAATTACATCCCTAGCCCAATTTGCTTTTTAATGCCTTGAAACTGTGTAAACACTAAACTATGTTAAATCCAGTTGTTTAGAGATGAGCACATGTAAGTAGTTCCGTAACATAGGACACACTGTTAACCTAAAGCAATTGGGATTCCAGCAAATATTCATTTACCTAACATTGCAAAAGAAATGCAATTCTTATTCAATTTATTGAATTATATGTTATTTTAAGGATTTAATATAGAGCATGGATCTATTAATACTGTTTAAGACTAATCTTGCATGCCTGTTGCATGTTTTCTTTAGACCGAGAAGTAACAAAATAAAGTGAGTTTTCATTCTTACTTTATTTTATTATTCATCCATTGTTATACCGAAAATTTTTTGTTCAATGAAAATTTTGTGAGAAAACTTCAGAGAATGGAAACAGTGAACAATAAGTCTTAATAAACTCTTCCCTAATTAAAAGGAATTTTTTGGGTTCTGAACAGTCAGTCTTAGGGCCTGGCTCTTCCTGCCATAAGGCCTTAAACTGGACCCAGAAGTGGGCCCAGCTCAAATGTTTACAGCCATGGTGAAAAACATCTGTGCTTAAGGTGAGACAGGGTGTGCCTAGTCTCCTGATCACAGGAATAAATCCGTGATTGTTATTTGTTGCAATAGACTAGGGCCTTGCAAATGACTTGTACGCCCTCCACCCAAAATTTGTATGAAAGGTTTAAACTTAACCCCCTGCTGCATTTGTCTTTTTTTTCTTTTCTGCAGCAGTGGCAAGGCAGAAGCTTCTCCAGGTCCTTTCTTCTCCTTTCTCAGGGTTGAAGTCTGGCAAGATACGGGTCTCCCTCATTTGTGCTGAGAGATCATTGGAGAGGGTCCATGAACAGGAATAAGTAATCTCTTTTAGCATGTTTAATATCTCTCTATATAAATAGTAATCTATAGATTTAGAGAGATAGACGTAAGACTTGCGTATTATTAATAAACTTGTAGAGTTTTCAATGATAGATCATTTATAAGGTGCTTTTTATCATATTTTACATCTTATGCTTTTTATATCTTATGTCATATCATATCATTTTTTGAAGAAATTAAATTCTATTTAATAAAAGCCAGCATATAATATATTTAAAACTATATTCATAAAACTAAATATTCTGTTTATAATTTTCTTTAATCATCACTATAATCCTGTTGGATAAAACAATACTATTTCTTCTTCCTTGGTAGGAAACTTGAATTGTACCTAGACATTTGATAACAAAAGCCTGTTCTAGCTTTTCTCTCTTCCCAATATAAAAAATACACATAATTTGGTAGGGACCACTTCAGCAAAATCACTTCGCGGTTTCTGAAAAAATTACTTTTTAATAAAAGAACAAGACGACAAGCTCACATAGTTAACTTTCTAGAAATTCTAAAAAGTGAAATAAAGATTCTAATCTTCTGAGGAATATTTATTCAATAAGATGGTCAAATTTAGTAAGCATAGTTTTGTGGTAGTTCAGCTTGACTATTTACAACCCTCTCTCTCAGCTCTGCAACCAACTTAAAAGCAGTAATTGCATTGTCACCTATGAAACCACTAAAGAAAATACTTTATTTAGAAATCACATAAAAGAGTTTATTTAGTAATGCCACTATTTCACTGATTTCATGGCATTTTCTGAAAAAATTACTTTATTAAGAATTGACTCTCAGTACTCATCAAAAGATTCTTGTATTTGGTGATTTGCTTTCATGGGAAGGGTATACTCCTGGTTCTTTGTTCAGGGGTCTCTCCTGGCTAGGTTTGGACATACCTGATAAGCCTTGAACAATGCAAGAACCATACCCACTATATTATCTTTCTGCTCTGTTTGTTTGAAAGATCTCAATCATAAGTGCCATTAATAAAATATAATCAGGGAAAATTGTTTAACATTGGGAGATTAAGGTGATGACAATGGTTGGATTACTAAGAGGTTGATCAATAATTATAGAAGTCAAAAGTGGAAAATAAGATGTTCAGAGAGGTGTTTGACAGATGAAGATAAATAGTCCTGGAAAAATAGAAGATAGCATACCTGAAAGTTTGCACACGGGCACAGTAAAAGCATGAGATTCCCACCTCTCAATCTTTATTTTATATATATATATATATATATATATATATATATATATATATATATATATATATATATTTTGCTCTTTTGGGTCACACCCGACGATGCTCAGGGGTTACTCCTGGCTCTGCACTCAGGAATTACTCCTGGTGGTGCTCGGGAACCATATGGAATGCCAGGGATTGAACCTGTCCCGGCACAGGCCGCCCAAGTGCAAGGCAAATGCCCTACCCGCTGGGCTATGCTCTGGCCCCAGCACCTCTCAATCTTTAATCTCTAAATAACATTGAGTCTCTGGGCATTCACATGTTGCAACATTTACATCAATTCTCTCCTCAGAAGCTGGGAAAACAATTAGAATTAAAAAGTCCTGCAAAGTCATAGTCAACCTTTTGTCAAGCAAAGATTTTATAATCAAGATAGAGAATAAATAATTTATAGATCTCTCCCAATCAAGTCACTAAACAAATAAAATAAAAGAAAGGGGAAAAAGAAAACTAAATAACAGGAACAACATTTTTAAAAATAGCAAGTATGATGAAACAAGTCTTAATTTCTAGATTTTCAGCTAACCTTATGTTACATAAAAGGCCACTTGCTTCTAAAATGGTTATGTATTATATAAAGACAGAAAACTATAGGCAGTATACAGAGTTAAAGGTAATAAAAAGAAACTCTCAGGTTAATCTGGATATTTTATATACTTTTATATTAAATCAGTTATAAAATGCATTCAAAGAAAAGTATGTGCCAGATATAAATATTAATTTATGTGTGCCTAAATCAATATGAATTAAATAAATAAAATCATAAATAAAATATTAATCACATAGTCCACAGGTCAAAGACACAGAAAAAATATCATCAACAAACAAAAATCATTTACTTTATATGAAGAATATTTAGGAAGAATAATGATTAGTTACCAAAGCTCACATAGACCAGAGGCTATGGTTTATTAGATCTGAAGTGCTAAAAGTAAATGAATCCCAAGCAAAATTCAACATATCTATAGTTACACTCTAACAGAGAAATCAAGACAGTCTCAAGGCAACAATAAAATACATTTATAAGCAGAACTTCCCTACAGTAAATAGTGAAGAAAATCCTTAAGGCTGAAACGAGAACAAACCAGACACCACTAACAATAACCACTAATGATACAAGTTGGTAGAAAAAAGTTAGTGTAAATAAATTTTTATATCTTTCTTTCTCTGGTGGACTTAAAAGACAATATCTAAAGGGAGTCAATATAACATCATGTTCACTGGGTCTTAACATGTTGTGGTCTAAAGATGGTTAGAGATAATAGGGCAACAGTGGGGAAAAAAGTATACTATTTAAAGTAATTGAGTGCCAATTTTCTGAAAATTATTTAATTCAAGAGGTTAACAGCAATGTATAGAATACTCTAAAGAAGATTTTGTATACTTACATTCACATATATGTATGCATATAGCTATACACAAAATAAAATTCCAATTATATTATAACAGAAAAATCTAGTTAATATAAAATGAAACAACTGTGGAAGAATATTGGAACAAGTAAAATAATTCACACACCAAAAATGTATAAAACAACAGCTATAGATAGGCCCACTTTTTCTCCATATCACTTGTCTCACTTGCCTTCCCATTTGTTCTTTGATTTGCTTGAGCGGGCACCAGTAACATCTCCATATGTCCTGTCACATGCTAGTGTAACCCAAGGATATCTGATCACTCCAGGAACATAAAGGGCCTCAAACCACTCCATCAGGTCATGGGAATGAGGACTATAATTGTTACTGGTATTTGGCATATCAAATACGACTCAGGTAGCTTGCCAGGCTCTGCTGTGCGAGTGGGATACACTTGTAGTTGGTCTCATCTCATGCCTTTATTGATGAACCATGCGGCTGCGAGCGGCGTGGTGAGCCAGGCTTGTGATCAGTTCTTTTGCTAGGTGGAGCTCTGATGAGGTGGAGAGTCCGGATGTAAAAATGGTGGTCCTCATGGTGTGGGGTTTCCTCTGGCTTCTTACAAGTCTCTGCTGGGATGGCGGGGCCATGGCTAGAACCTGCCTTCCCTCCCCGGGTGCCTCATGATCAGCTGGGCACAGGGGAAAGCCGGTAGCAACTCTGCCCCATGTATGTTAGTCTCTGGATCACGCATACCTGGGCTGGGCTGAAAAAATACTGCTGTAGGTGGGACTCTGATGAACTGGGCTTATAATCATCTTTTCTGCTGGGTAATGTGCTGCTTGTGATCAGCTCTTCTCTAATTATATAAAATACAAATTGAAGTGTTCACTACAAAGGTTGAAAATGTAAAAAAAATTAAAAGAACTAAGTTATAAAGGCTCTACTGAAAATATTTTGTGTACAAAATAACAGTTTGTAGTTAAAAAATTTTTTCTGTACAACAGAAAAAATTGTACTGTGCAATAAATAATCTAAAATAGAACTGAGACCATTATAATGATGCCAGTATAAAAGCAATTATTACTAGAAGAAAGAAGGGGCCAAAGCAATAGCAGAGTAGGTAGGGCATTTGCCTTGCATGTGGCCTACTTGTCTTGGATCCTCAGCATTCCATACCATCCCCTGGACACCGACAGAAGTAATTTCTGAGTGTAGAGCCAGGAGTAACCCCTGAGCATTGCCGGTTGTCACACACACACCAAAAAAAAAAAGAAAGAAAGAAAGAAGACACAGTCCTGTGTGACATTTAAAAAACCAGGTTGACCTAAGAATAATGTATTTCTAAAAACAGAGCACTAATTAAATAATCATCAAAAAGTAGTAGATCAAAAATGTATTTTCAAAAAAATAACTGAAAATTTCAATTTCCATTATTATTATTAAAAGAACAAATTAGAAGATCAAATGACATAGACTTCATCGATACTATAAAACAATTGAAACTGACTCAAATGAACATTACACCTAACAGAGATCCACAATTTTCTCAAGTGCCTAAACCATGTTAGTTAATGATATATGCCTTTCTTATTTAAATGATTAAAAAAGTGCCTAAAACCATGTTAGTCAATGAAATATGCATTTCTTTTTAAATAATTAAAATGTTCAAAATATTTAGATAGCAATGCAGTAATACTAGAAAACATATTCCTGTGCATAGAGGCAGAAATAATCTCTGATCACTATTGGATATAGGCCAAAATCAAACAAACAAAAAAATAAATAGGCTAGATACACACTGTCTGGTTTACTAAAGCTAGGAAATGAGAGAGGGTTTTTAAAGATGTTTGCAATTGACTTGCAAACCTTGCACCTAACTGACTCAGTGTTATCCAGATGATTTGAAAAAAATTATTAAAACTTCAATAGAAGGGTGATACTAGAAAGTAGAAATAGAGTAGATACAGATGAGTGACTTGGAATTAAGAGTAGAGAAACCTATTACTTTTTATTCAAGTGATTTTGAAGAAGTGCATTGAAAAAATCCCTTTAATATGAAAAAATTAGCTCTCACACACATACATACCTATGTGTGTGTGAGAACTAAAACATATATATATGCATATGTGAAGCATATAGATATATATTAAACTTGCATCACAGCATAGTTATTATCAGCAATCCTTAGGGGAGACACAAAAATTACAGTAAGATGCCAGTACACACTCACTGGAACAATTGAAATGAAAATTTACCTGCCCACATACCAAATTCCACAGGATAGATATATCATTCCCAATGTTCTTCCTTCTGAAATCCGAAATACCATTTCTTTGGTAAAGAAGTGGACAGCACCAGGCCCAGACAAAGTCACATCCAAACCTGAAGAATCTGCCATCAGTTCTCATCAATACACTGGCTCGGCTCTTCACACACCACCTGTCTGTATGCAAGGTGCCCTCCCAATGGAAAACCAGCAGAAAAGTTCTACTGTTCAAGAAGGGAGACATTCACAACATTGGCAACTATTGTCCCAACTGCCTGTTGTCGGTCATCTACAAGCTGTTCACTCGAGTCATCCTGAACAGTATTGGCAGAACATTAGATGAAGGAAAACCATGCGAGAAAGCTGGCTTCTGAAAAGGATTCAGCACAATCGACCATATTCACACGGTAACCAGGCTCACTGAGGTTTGTAGGGAGTTCAAGATGCCGCTTTGTCTCATGTTCATTGATTTAAAGAAAGCCTTTGACTCTGTTGAGACCGAAGCAGTCATCGAACCCCTAGCCAAACAGGGCATTCAAGCCCAGAACATCAAGATCCTTCATGAGTTCTATTACAGATTCACCACCAGGATCTCACCATACTACAAGGAAGTGATCATTGATATCAAAAGAGGGTTTGGCAGGGAGATAACATTTCTCCGAAAATCTTCAGCACCACCTTTGAGAACATCATGCGACAATTAGAATGGGAAGGAATGGGAGTGAAGCTAGACTGTCGGCAACTACACCATCTCCACTTCGCTGATGACATCATTCTAATAACACCAAATATTAGCCAAGTGGCACAAATGCTGGCTGACTGTGACCGAGAATGTGGAAAGATAAGTCTATAGATGATTCTCAACAAAACTATGTTCATGAAAAACAAACTAGTTCCAGAGGCCCCATTCACTCTCAAGGGAACTAACATCTCTGAATGACGCAGTTATGTGTACCTAGGTCGAGAAGTCAACATGATAAACAACCTAAAACCTGAGCTGTGCAGGAGGAAGAGAGCGGCATGGAATGCCCTCAAAAGCATTGAAGAAATAGCTAAATGGACAAAGAACCTCAGGCTCCAGGCACATCTCTTTTACTCCACCATTCTCCCTGCATTAACATACACCTCAGAGACCTGGGCCTACAAAAGCAGGATGAGAATGCTATCCAGGTCTCCCAAAGAGGAATTGAAAGAACTATGCGTTGAATTTCCGCGCCTCATTCAAGTGAGAGAAGGAATCCTCCGACCTCCGACCTCCTAATTCGCCAATGATCCAGAGTCACAGACTCTGTCTCCTTTGTCAAGGCATTGAAAATCAGATGGGCTGAACATGTAATGTGATTTGGAGATAACTGTTAGACTAGGCCTTTACCAACTGGATCCTACAGGATGTCAAAAGATCTTGTGACCACCCACCTACAAGATGGTCAGATTTCTTCGTCAAGAACCTGAACTAACGGTTTGAGACTCTTCATATTCCTGAAGCAACCAGATGCCATTGGGCTGGCTACACTGGCACTTGATAGGGCCAAATGGAAAAGTTACTGGTGCCCACTCAAGCAAATCAATGAATAACAGGATGTCAAGTGATCAAGTGATCAATAGCATTAATGAAAATATAGAGAAATCAGAACATTTATAATGCTTGTATGATTATAAAGTAGCATACTCACTTTGGAAAAGAATATGAAAGTTCTTCTAAAACGTAACATAAATTATAATATATTCCAACAGTTTTACTCTAATTTATTCAAGACAATTAAAAAGCATGTTCTTATATTTTAATATTAATATCATGATTTTATATGCCTATTTATAGTACCATTATTCATAATATTAAACTATAATCAACTTAAATGTCCATCAACTGAAGAAAAGATATACTGTTATAACCATATAAAGCAATATGACTTGGCCATAAATGGTATGAAGTACTAATACTTGCTGCAACATAAACCTTGACAATATTATGCCATCATTATGCATTCATTAGCATAATGATAAAAGATCCTGTTAGTAATCTTGTTTTGACACTAATGAAACCTACTATATGATACTACTAATATGAAGTGCCCAAAATAGACAAATTCATTGAGATAAAATTTTTTTTTTTTTTAACATTTTATTATACCACCGTGAGATATACAATTACAATGCTGTTCACGCTGTGGGGGTTTTGGTCACACAGTGTTCCAGCACCCCGCCTCCACCAGTGCCCCCCCAGACACCACCCATGACCCCAATTCCCTCCCCTCCCACATCCTGCCTAAATGGCAGGTTCTTTACATTGAGATAAAAAATTTTTTCTGGGGGGAATAGGGAATAATTGATAATGGGCAGGATTTCTTTTTAGGGTTGATATAAATTTTCTGAAATACTATAGCAGAGCAGCTTCCCTTTTTTGTAAGTACTCTAATTTTTTTTATTGTAAAATTTTAAAGATAATATTTTAGTATTACAATTATGTTTCAATAAAGTATTTATAAAAAAAAAAAAACTTGGTAAGGATAAAATAATTGTAATATTTATTACAGATGACCCCCCACTCCATGAGGGCCTCCATTTTCCACACCGGACTTCCCCCTCATCAGAACTCCACCCAGCAGACCAGCCTATCACAGCCTGGCTCATCGAGATCCACCCTGCTGCAGTCTTTTTTAATCTGGCCCTGGTATGCTGATCCAGAGACAGACATGGGGCAGAGCTGCTACTTGCTCTCCCTGTGCCCAGCCGCTCATCAGGTGCCCGGGAGGGATGGCAGGTTCTAGCCCTGGCCTGCCACCCCAGCAGAGCCTCACAACAAGCCAGATGACCCCCGCTCCAGGAGGGCCTTCATTTTCCACACCTGGACTTCCCCCTCATCAGAACTCCACCCAGCAGACCAGCCTATCACAGCCTGGCTCCGCAGGCCGCTTGCTGCCATGTGGTTTATCAATAAATGCTGTATTTTGAGATGACTACAAGAGTATGTTACCCACGTGGCAGAGCCTGGCATGCTACCCGTGTCATATTTGATATGCCAGATACCAGTAACAATTATAGACCTCATTCCCATGACCTCATGGAATGGTTTGAGGCTCTTTATTTTCCTGGAGCAAGCAGGTGCCCTTGGGCTCTACTTGCATGAGACAGGTCATATGGAGATGTTACTGGTGCCTGCTCGAGCAAATCGATGATGAACGAGAAGACAGTGATACAGTGATACAAATATTCACAGTGATACAGTGAATATTTTATATATGATATAATTGAAGATTACAATAATGTTAGAGCATATTAAAATGAATTTCTTCTCTCCTTACAATCTTATAAATGAATGTTAATATAGAACTTAAAATAACACATTGGTTTTTAAATCAACAAAGAAGAATCCATCCAAAGCTATTTAATTTAAACTCTTCTCACTTCTTGAAAACATACTGTCCAAGCCAAACTTCTATTTCCTTAAAACTTTGCAAAATTATCTGTGACAACTTCTAACGACTAAGCCCATTTCAGAATTCTTTAGGAGAACTGCCTGAAGACTTATTGCTTCAGCTGTTCACTTCCCTAGGCAATACTTTAAACACCCTAGTTGCTCAACCACAGGAAAGACCTGTTGGCGTTTGTCTAGAGACAACTGATAATGTAAGTGCACAAATATACTAATCATTGTTAGGAATTAAAGAAAAATCTAAACATTAAAAGTATACGTTAGTGGTTTTGTTAAAAGCACTATACATCATAATATAATTACACTGTAATACATAAGTTTAAATAGAGCTAAGTAAAATAAAGTAAACATAACTATAAAATATTTTCCTAGGGGCCGGAGCGATAGCCCAGCGGGTAGGGCATTTGCCTTGCGCGCCCGGCCTGTCTGTGCCGGCCGGGTTCGATTCCCGGCATCCCATATGGTCCCCGGAGCACCGCCAGGAGTAATTCCTGAGTGCAGAGCCAGGAGTAACCCCGAGCGTTGCCGGGTGTGACCTAAAAAAAGCAAAAATAAATAAATAAATAAATAAAATAAAAATATTTTTCCTAAAGCAATGAATTCTTTTCCATTTATTTATTTATCTGTTTGTTTGTTTGTTTGTTTGTTTGTTTGTTTGTTTGTTTGTTTAAAATGCTGTTATACCACTGTGAGATAAACAATTAAAAGCTTTCATGACTGGGTCTCAGCCACACAATGTTCCAGCACCCAACCATCCACCACCCTTCCTATGTCCCCAAATTTGCTCCTACTGCCTCCATAGTAGTATGCTATTCTTCTTTTCTCCTGTTCCTTCTCCTGTTCCTCCTCCCTCCTCCTCCCCCTCCTCATTCTTCTTCTTTCTTCTTCTTCTTCTTCTTCTTCTTCTTCTTCTTCTTCTTCTTCTTCTTCTTCTTCTTCTTCTTCTTCTTCTTCTTCTTCTTCTTCTTCTTCTTCTTCTCCTTCTCCTTCTCCTTCTCCTTCTCCTTCTCCTTCTCCTTCTCTTTCTCCTTCTCCTTCTCCTCCTCCTCCTCCTCCTCCTCCTTCTCCTTCTCCTTCTCCTTCTCCTCCTTCTTCTCCTTCTCCTTCTCCTTCTTCTTCTTCTTCTTCTTCTCTTCTTTCTGTCTCTCTCTCTCTTTTTTTCCATTTTACGAATTGTGGCTTGAAATACATACAGTTAGGGGTTATGTGTGATTTCTTTGCTTAAAGCAAAGAAATATTGATTTTTGATCATTAATTAAGTTAATATATTGATTTTTATAATATTTTAATTTTAACAACTGATAAAGTTATGAAACCACTGGGTTGTTGTAGTTTTGTATATTTTAAATTAACACCAACTTTTGACATGTTTCAGAGTTCTCTTTCAATGTATGAACTGTCTACTATTAACCCTTGTCGGTTGCAGCCTTTAGTTTCATCACTTAAAGTGATGAATATTTGCAAAACTCCTAAAAGTTTGCTCAAATCCAAGCTCCTTAGCTATAATTACTTACTAAAATAAAATGTATGAATGCTTTTGCAACAGTCCCTGAACGCATTCTGATATGTCCAAAATGTTAATCATCAAAATATACTTACTTAAATTAATTTGCTTTTATAACAGCAAGAAAATTATTATCAGTTATACCATACCTGGTTTGGCATTTACTTGACAGTCTTAGTAAACAATAAATTAAAGTATATAATCTAACGACACTTATTTATTATACTTTTGCAATAACAGTAGTCACTTTTTATTTATAGTTTCTTCAAGTTAACAAACTACTACAACCAAACTGCGAATTATGTGAGAAATGACTAGTGTAAAAGTTATCAGTAATTTCACTGAAATACTCTTCAAAAGTATTTTGAAGAATTAAATGCAGTATGATATGTCAAAATTAGAAATTGTATTTCTTCATTAAAGTCCACTGTGCCTTTGTCTGTATAGAAATACATTAAATATGGCATTATTTAAATTTAGGTGCATTCGACACACTTATGCAATATGATTTCTTCAATAATACTATACATATTGCATGTTTATACCTTCATGTACTCAGATTAGAGTTTACATATCTACAAACTGCAAATCTATACACTTATGAAACTTACAGCAATTCCTCCATCTTCTTTCCCCCTATTTCAAATTGTAATTTCCCTTGTTTTTAACCTAATATTCAGGCTAGGATTATTTGAAAATTTCATATAATATTATCTTTAAATTAATTGTCTCTTCATCATGGTATAGTTACTTTAACTATACCACACCAAGAATATGATACAAAATTATATCTGTAGGTATTACAAGGACATTGATAATTCCAAGAAATTCCAAGAATAAAATGATGATTATGTTACTTACCACTTTCTAATGTCAAGGTCAGTACTGGTGCAGTTGGTCTTCCAGAGACTTATTTACAGCCATTGGACTCATGGTCATAAATATTTTTCCCAACTGAACAAAGCTCCAAATCTGTAGCTCTGAAAAAAAAATATAAAATTTGATAACTTTCAGAAGTGACTCCAAAAAATGTCCGGTACCCTGGTGACCCACAATTCTGTTGCAAGCCAGCTGACTTCTGACTTGTCAAGTGTTGCAGGTGACTTGGGAAAAGTGAGAAGCTTCCACTCTCTGCTTGATTCACTTCAGCTACCTGGAGAATAGCCTGATGTCGATTAGGGCTGTTAAAATTTGGTAAAAGTACCTCATGCAGAATGGATGCAAGCTTGCCACCGGAACCTCTGGACTGCTGTCAAATGTAGATCGCTTGGTCTGCAAGTTAGCAGGTCCATACCACAAAAGCTCTGCTTGTCCAGAAGCCTTGGATTCAGGTTGGAGAAAGAACTGCTTTTAACAGGAAAAGGAAATTCTATTGGAAACTCTGCAAGCTTTTCTGGCATTGTTGCCTTTTTCACAAAAAAATAATTTCAGGAGGAGATCAAAGTTTTAATGAAAGAAAACGACTTAAGGAAATGTGTAAGGAAAGAAAAGGAACCATCTATATTCAAGAGACTGTCTGGCAGCACCAGAGGGGAAAAGCAGAGAGCACACTTCTCAGGCTGAGATGCTGGCCAATCAGTAAGGTGGAAAATGGGCCTGTATGCATCTCGTGTTTCCAAAATTGGTTTATTGCAGGGCTTTTTCCAAACTGCCTTGCCAGACATTCCTGAATGCAGAAAGTTAATCTGGTTGTTGATAGAGAGAAAAACGTATTGGGTTCTTGATGGTCTTTTCCTGCTTTTAAGAGTTTTAGATTCTCTTAAAATTTTTCTTTTCCAAAGGGTTATAGGTCTACCTTTGTCCTTTTCTTTTTTTAAGGTCCTTTAGTTTGCACAAAGGCAGTGATTAATTTGCTAATTCCTTCTATCTCCAAATAATTCTCAGTATTTGCATATGAAAGAGACATGGTCTTCCTGCCTTTGGGCTACTTCCAGGGCTGGGTAATATCTTCATAGTTTTATCATTTCATAGAAAACTCATCCCTGTCCACTTCTCACTTTTCCAATTGGACATAAGTCTTAATAGGCCATTGAAGTAGGCCAAAGGGAGTGACCTATTAAAACTGGCATAAAAGGGGGTATTTTATAGTGTCCTGTCATAGAAAACAATGTAAAACAAAACAAAAAAAAAAAAACAAATTTCACACACACTGCAGCCCCCACTCACATTCTTCTGGCTGCTACAAAATGACACATTAAGAATGCAATGTTATATAGCTGGGCAGACAGGGAAGGGCCCCATGGCAATTAACTTTCTGGGAATAGTAATAACTGGGTCTAAAGCTGTGCATACACAATGTCGATACCAGAACCAAGACCTGGGAACAACCACAGGCAAGAGAAGACTGAACCTTCCCCTCCAAGAAAACTACCAGCAGCAACAGAAGTCTAATAAAGGAGTTTTTAAAGAAGGTGGATGAGGAGCAAGTGGCATTTTTCTCCTTCCTGTCTCACATAAGCCACCCATGGGGGACCCACCTACAGCATAAAGAAACTATTGTTCCAAGCTTTTTTTGATCTATCATTTAACATAAAAATGTATAAAATGTTTATATAACTCAAACATTACTTTAATCACATTTTAAAAACGTTATTTTGAGGATGTGGCTCAAATCTTATCAGGTTTGTGCCTTACCTGTACAAGGCCCTAGATTAGGGTTCAGAGCAATAATACAGCACAGAACTGTTGAAAAAGAGCTTAGCAGTTATACTCTTCTACTTTTAGATTAAAATCTGCTGCCAATGAAATGCTCAGGACTGAGTTTTGCTTTCCACTCTTGTATCAAAACATTTCTTTTTTCTCTTTAACAAGGACAAGGCTCTTGTCTTGCATCTGAGTGACCTGGCTTTGATTGTTAGAACCACAGAGGGTTCCTGCAGCAGTGATCCTGGAGCACAAAACCAGGAGAAATCCTGATACCTTCTAGGCATGGCTCCAAAACAATGATAACAAAATCCCTAGATTAGATTTCTGGCACCACCAGGCCATCCAAGTACTGCCTAGAATAATATTGTTCCTTGACCACGTGGAGAGTGAAGAACGCAGCTATGAGAAGAATAACAATACCACACCTGGATGAATTCTCATTTGGGGTGCAATGGTTGGTGGTAGAGTTGAAACTCTTAAATCATGCTCAGAGGACCTACAGTGTTTATTCAACCAAAACAGACAACTCAATGTTAGGCCCTGTTTAGTTCTAGCAATTCTATGTGTCACCAAGTCCTCCCCAGTGACTTTGATATCATCTAGTGATAATAAGTGTGCCACGTAAAGCTAGGGGTCTAACCTGTACTCACCATGCACTCATAACCTCTGAGCTACCTCTGTGGCTCATGAATAAGGTTCTTTACTGAATAAGGTTCTTTAGTAACAGCACAGAACTGTTGAAAAAGAGCTTAGCAGTTATACTCTTCGACTTTTAGATTAAAATCTGCTGCCAATGAAATGCTCAGGACAGAGTTTTGCTTTCCACTCTTATGTCAAAACATTTCTTTTTTTCTCTTAAGATTTCTTCTTATTGGTGAAAAACAGGCACTAATATGACTTTGAAATGCAAAATGGTACAATACAAAGCTTAGAAAATCAGAGAACCCCTATACTTAAATAATATATATATATAAGATAAGAGAGTAGCTATCTGTTTCACTTTGATTTAGAATTGTTAGTTCTGTTAAATACATTAATGATAAAATATCAATAATACATCACTGTCACTGTCTTCCCGTTCATCATCGATTTGCTCGAAGCGGGCCCCAGTAACATGCCCCAGTAACATCTCCATATGTCCTGTCTCATGCTAGTAGAGCCCAAGGCATCTGCTTGCTCCAGGAACATAAAGAGCCTCAATCCATTCCGGAATGAGGTCTATAATTGTTACTGGTATTTAGCATATACATCAAATACAACACGGGTAGCTTGCCAGGCTCTGCCGCGCAGGTAGCATACGCTTAGGCATCTCTAAGTCCAGCATTTATTGATGAACCGGGCGGCCGCTGATAGGCTGGTCTGCTGGGTGGAGGTCTGACGAGAGAGAAGTCCGGTGGAACATGGAGACCCTCATCGAGTGGAGGGTCGTCTGGCTTGTTGCGAGGCTCTGCTGGGATGGTGGGCCAGGGCTAGAACCCACCATCCCTCCCGGCGCCTCGTGAGCAGCTGGTCACAGGGAGAGCCAGTAACAGCTCTACCCCATGTCTGGGAGTCTCTTCAATAATACATAAGACACATAATACATAAGACACAATAACTGAAAACACAACTGTGTACATTTTTTATTTTTTCTTTTATTTATTTACATGTATATGGTGCAGAGGATCAAGCCAGAGTGCAGTCAGTGCTCTACTACTGATTTACAAATCTGATTTTATGATATTTCTACTAGAAATATGTTTATGGTAGCAATATCTACTAGATATTTCTAAATTTCTAAATATCTACTAGAGCTAGAAATAGAAATATCTGTTTCTAATAGAAATATCTACTAGATATTTCTACTAGAAATAACTATGCTAGATAAGACATGTGGAAAATTTCTACTAGACATACTATGCTAGATAAAACATTAGGAAATTCTCCATTTGTGAACAGAATTAAGAAGTATACATTTATCAGGAGATCTTGTCAAAGGTGTAAATGATCACAAACGTGTGGGAGTCAGAGGCTAGGTAAGACAGAAAATGGAACAGTGTGCTAACAATTGTCGAGGGTACTAATGCCAACCTAGAACTGAGCATTAAATAGAGGCAAAAAGATACACATGACAACCCTTTCATGTATGTTCTGTAATCCATAGTCTGGAAGGGAAGGGAAATAGAAAGAGAGAGAAAGGGAAAGAAATAAAGAACCTGCCATGGAGGAGGGCTGGGGGAGGGGGAGGGAACCGGGACATTGGTGGTGGGAGATGGGCACTGGTGGAGGGATGGGTGCTGGAACACTGTATGACCAAAACCCAAATATGAACTTTTTAACTGTATATCTTTGTAATTGTAAAAATAAAAAAGTTTTAAAAAAGTAGTCTACTACATGAAAAGCAGGATTTATCTGAAATTATATATATTTTCTAGATTTATAGTATCTATGAATATATAATCTAGAAATATATCGAAAACAATTATTGAATATTCCACATTGGTTTAATGGAGCTGACTGGTTTGCTGTGCCTTCTGAGCAGGGAAAAGCAAAGGAATAAGACCCATCCAATTGTCAACATTAAGCTCATTAATATTAGTTAGGTTTGTTACATTTTAATAGTGATTTTTCATACTTTGTGTCCCCTACATTATTAACTTCCTCAATGTTTTGGCAACCGTTCAAAGTTTTATAGGATAATTTGTTGATTACTTGTTTTTTTTTTCTTCACTATATAAGAACACTAAGAGGACACAAATAAAAATGAATGAATATTTTATTTAATTGTATAAATTTGCTATTTCTAAAGGAAGGAATTATATGATAGGAAAGACAAACATACGTGAATGTGTGAAAACTACCTCAAGTATAGCAAATAGGACAGTAACTGTCATGTATTTGTCTTCACTTTCTTCTTTTTTTTCTTTTGGGTCACACCCAGCAATGCTCAGGGATTTCTCCAGGCTCTGCACTCAGGAATTACTCCTGGCAGTACTCGGGGGACCATATAGGAAGCCGGGATCGAACCTGGGCCGGCCGGCATGGGCCAGTCGCGTGCAAGGCAAACGCCCCTACCCGCTGGGCTATCGCTCCGGCCCCTTGTCTTCACTTTCTAAGAGATAATGAGTCATTTATATAAGAGACAATAGCAAAAATTCATGTTGCTTTTATTTGGACATGTCAGGCATAGTTTAAAACAAATTGAATTAAGTTATAGAGCCAATTAAGTTTACTTTTCAGCTAACGCAATATAACTCTTAAAAGTTAACAATTACTTATATTCTAGGATAACTTGATGATTAACAGGACCTTATCATCAACTAATGATATCCCTGAAGAATCTATCATAGTAGGATCTATCATTGTCTTTGATGGACCAGAAAAATATCAAAAATGAACTAATGCATAATTAAAGGTAAAGTACAAAAAGTAAATTGATACTTTACATCAAAAATAAATTTTGAAGAAATCAAAATAGTTAAATAAATAATCCAGAATATAAGAATTTCTATTTGTCTGTTCATTTATTATTTGCAGAAATGTATCTTCCCAGATAAACTCAAATGCCACATTCTATCTGAAGTCATGATAAATTTCTATGATAAATTTCTATCTCAATTTCTTTCCTTTGAGATATGTATTACATATAGTGGTTACTTATGTAATCATAATATCTACTATTAGTACTTTCTATATTTTAAATAAATTATCATGTTTATTTCTCTAACTTGTAGAATATGCATTATAAGACAATTTGCTCAATTTTGTTCACTAATTATCAGAAGCATTTGAATATTTTGGCAGTGACAGATCTATTAAGTGATGTTCATAAGTTCTTCGTCCCTCTTGGTATTCTCAGCCAAGCAGCACAAGTGTCATGTGAGGGTTTAAAGATGTGGTGCTGGTTAGGCTCTGCAGTGCTGTGGATTCCTACACTGCCCAGAGACTTCCGGAAGGCCTCAAGAGCTCCCAGTTACAGAGCTGGGAGAAAGGGGAGGACCAAGTAGTACAAGGGATGAAACAAGGTCAACCTCATACAATAAATGCTACTAAACTTCTATACTAGCTTTCTGGCACCTGTTATAAGTTCTTATATTACACTGAAAGAATGGTTGTTGATCTTTGAAATATGCATGGTACTAGTTTGTGATAATATATTTACTTATAATACATAGATACTTGTATTTAACATCTCATTTTTAACAAGTAGCAGATATGTTAGAAGTCTTTTATTGATTTATCTATTTATTTATTTATTTATTTATTTATTTATTTATTTATTTTTGCTTTTTTGGGTCACACCCAGCGATGCTCAGGGGTTACTCCTGGCTCTTTGCTCAGGAATTAATCCTGATAATGCTCGGGGACCATATGGGATGCAGGGAATTGAACCCAGGTCTGCCGCATGCAAGGCAAACGCCCTACCAACTATGCTATCGCTCCAACCCCAGAAGTCTTTTAAATACCTCTTCCATTGCAATTAAAAAACAGTTATATAGGACCAGACAGATGGTACCATGAATAATGCACTTGTCTTGAACACTGACAACCTGGGTTCAATCTCCAGCACCACCTATCATCTTCAGAGCATAGTTTGGTCTATACCTGAGAACAGACAGAAGTAATCCCGGAACACTTCTGAATATGGCTAATAGAAACAAACAAGCAAAACGCAGTGTTATCAATGAGGCTGGAGGATTCTGGTGATGAAAAATTTGATTGTTTCCATTGTAAAAAATGTTTATAAATTGAAATCATATCTGATTCAATCTTATTCACTAAATTTATCTTGGTACTAAATAAATTCTACAGTAATTTCTCTATTCCTGAAATTTACTAATATATTAATATAATAAATATATTAAATATTCACATCATGGCCATATTATTGCTCAATACTCATGATATCAATATGACAAAGATTTATTTTTTCATAATAAAGTGAAAAAAATAAAAATAATAAATTTGGTTACTCTAAGAATAAAGGCTCTGCTTATTAAATTATAATTATTCTTTTTATTAATTATGTATTGATTCTAGTCAATAAAATTTCATAGAATGATGATAAAACTATTTCCAAATACTGAATTTTATGATATTCAATATTAGACACAAATACAGTAATATTTGTTCTTAAGATCAAACTATGTCAATACAATTTCTCATGGATGGAGAAAATAATTTTTCTTAGTGTTTAAATATAAAGTGGAATAATATGTTTTTTCTGACAGAAAGTTAATAGCATATTTTAAAACAACATCTGTAAAAAAGAAATGCTGATTTTGATTAACACATTTTAAAATAAGGCAATAAAATACATGTTAAATTAAATGTTATGTTCAAAGAAAAACTATTTTAGAAAAATAGTCTATCTTTGGCAAATGTAATATAAATATATGAAAACCCACATGTAAACAGGGTATATAAATCAACTATATCAACCTTTTTAAATGCTTTCTATTAGAAAATATCACCATGTAAGGAAATTCAGTGTAATATTTTGCATGGCATGATCTATGTTGTCCATAATAATGACACTTAATACTTTATTGCTTAATATTCTGAGTGAGAAATGTTATTGTGTGCATTTTTTTTTTGGCTTGCTTTTTTGGTTCACACCTGGCAATGCTCATGGGATTTCTCCCTGGCTCTGCACTCAGGAATTACTCCTGGTGGTGCTCGGGTGACCATATGGGATCCCAGATATCGAACCCGGCCAGCACTGGCCGGCCGCATGCAAGGCAAACACCCTACCCACTAGGCTGTTCCGGCCCCTATTGTGTGCATTTCTATTAACTTCCATTTGAGAATTATTATCCATATATTTATATTTTATATACTATTCTTCAAAGTAATCTCAGAAACTTTTCAATATATCATTTTTTACGGAGTTCAGTTATTGTATCCCCTAACATCACAAACCATTTGTGATCTTATTTACAGGATTCTCCTAAGTCTAACTTGCAAAAGCAGATTTTTTACTTTATGTAATTAATTTGATTTGGGAGACACACTGGGAGGGAACAATAGACCATTCCTGGAAGAGTTTGGGAGGGACCATATGTAGTGCAGCTGATAGAAACGGTCCTTTTCTGCACTAGGCAAGCACCCTACCTGTTGTATTTGCTTCATCACTTGGCACGTGAAGACGGAATTTTAAGTGAGAACAAAGTGCTTTGACTAATGGTACCATTATTTTATTCTTTAATAATAGTAATATCAATACCAGGGGAAATTAATTTGTCATTAATATGTGCTATTGAAACATACTTGGGACCAGAGCAATAGTCCAGTATGGTAGGACATTTGCCCTGCACCCAGCCAATGCGTGTTCAATCCTCAGCATCCTATATGGTCTCCCAGCACTGCCAGGAGTATTTCCTGAGTGCAGAACAAGGGAGTAACCCCTGAATAGTGCCTGGTGTGACCCCCCCAAAAAAAGAAACATGTATATTGTTTTGTATACTGGTTAAACTTTGTCAACCTGATAACTTTTTTTTTTTTGCTTTTGGTCACACCTGGTGATGCTCAGGGGTTACTCCTCACTCGTTGCTCAGGAATTACTCCTGGCAGTGCTCAGGGAACCATATGGGATGCCAGGGATCAAACCCAGGTTAGCTGCATGCAAGGCAAATTCATACCCGCTGTGTTATTACTCCGTCCCTCAACCTGATAACTTGACATGCAATTTATCACCTAAAATATATCCCTTGCTATATAAAATCTGTAAGAAAGAATAAAATCTATGTCCTCTTCTGGTACAGAAAGACACTGTAGGGGTTAAGGAACCCATACATGAGGCCTATTAAAGTTCCATCTCCATCATGGTATAAGATATGCCTAAGAACAGATTCAGAAGTAACAAGTACTCAGCTCTGAACATTGCCATGTGCAATGTATGAAACACACACACACACAAAAATTCTAGACACTCATAGCTATAAAAATATCAGAATGTGAATGTGATTGAAATATTATATAGATAGTTTGAATTTTGGGACAATAATGTTTTGCATGAAAATCAAATAAAAATGGCAATGTAAGCATGTAATGTACTAAAAATAATTTTACCACCAGACTATTACACAAATTATTAAATAGAATAATATACAGTTTCCTTCCACAATGTTTTACAGCTACTAGAAAACCTGTAGAATACTGCAGCTTTCAAATATCAGAGTTGTCTTAAACATAAGTTAAGTAGTCAAAAATGTTAATTTAAAATAAAAGACCCAAGAGGGTCAGAGCGATAGCACAGTGGGTAGGCGTTTGCCTTGCATGCGGTGACCAGGGTTTAATCCCGGCATCCCTAACAACGACCAGGAGTGATTATTGAGCAAAGAGCCAGGAGTAACCCGAGCATCACAGGGTGTGACACAAAAAGCAAAAGTAGACAGACAGACAGACAGACAGACAGACAGACAGACAGATAGACAGATAGACAGATAGACAGATAGACAGATAGACAGATAGACAGATAGATAGATAGATAGATAGATAGATAGATAGATAGATAGATAGATAGATAGATAGATAGATAGATAGATACATAGATACATAGATACATAGATACATAGATACATAGATACATAGATAGATATAGAGAGATGATAAAGAGAGAGAGATAGAGATAGGTAGGTAGGTAGGTAGGTAGGTAGGTAGGTAAAAGAACCTTTCAAGGACACTTTTTTTGAAGCATAAACTAAATTAATGAAAAAAGTGTAATGCAGAAGTTTCCTGGCTGAATTTCAAAAAGGAGACCAGAGCCTTGCCAATCTTTCTGCCACTTTCTCTTCCTGATGTCCCAGCCTTTTAGGACATAATTAAGACATTTTATTTATCCTCAGAGTCCATGACACAGACTAAAACTACTAATAAATCCAATTAGTAGTTTAATACAGAATAAAACTACTAATAAACTCAATTAGTAGTAAAAAATTTTAAATCAGTAAACTGAACACATGAATATTAATTGTTTAACTATTATAATTAATCTAATATTCCCAATTATAACTAAAAACTAAATTTAAAACATCTGACAAATAATAAATTAAGTAGTCTGTTTTCTGAAATATACCATAAATACAATCTGACTATTTTGTTAGGGCTGCCTTCAAATACTTTACAATGAATAATTGTTTTAATATATGAATAATCATATTTGTTTTCCTATCAGAAGATTGTATATATTCTAGTCAACAGTAGCATGATGAAATTTTTTAAAAAAAAGTGAAACAAGTTGCCCTCATCATAGAAATGGCAAAAGAAGAAAGCCCTGACATTAAAGTCAGAAGTGATGCTAGTATGTTTATAATCTAAGCTATCAACATGAAGTTTGAACTGTGCATGGCATGTATGGAACAAAAAAGAACTATCTTGAGTCTAAAGATTATTTATATTCTGAATACAGACAAGGCTAATTTTACTAAATGTCATACTGCAAAGTGGAAGCAGAATAATCTAAGTTTTTATTTAAAGGAATATTCTTGTTTAAAGGATTGCCTCTTGACTGAAGGAGGTGAACATAGGTTATCTGGAAACCCCAGTACATATGTAAATTATTATCAGAAAAAAATTAACAAGATGTACAGAAATCATTTTCATTATAGTATGTGACTATGGGCTTTTATACAGTTGCAGTAGGAGCAACTACTAAAACAATAGCAATATTTTTGTTGTTTTAGAGTTCCCCTTACTATAGGTAATTTCAACATTTTGTAAAGTAAAATGCTAAATGGGAGATAACATATAATGATGTTTCAATATAACATTCAACTTATTAACTATTTTATGATTTTTAAAACTTTAGGATCTTGTTATTTTTATTTAATTTTTAAGTTTGAGACCACACCCAGCAGTGTACAGGAGCTTACTTGTTGTGTACTCAAGGATCAAACATGATTCAGCTGTCTGCAGATCAAGCACCCTAACCATTATACTATTGCTGTGACCTTTGGTATTTTTAATTGTTAGATTTCTATTTCAACTTTTTTTAAGGCCTAGGAGTAGTTCTCTCAAGTTTTACTATAGTATAGTATCAATGTATACAATATACATAATAGCACATACACTGCACATATATAATATTTTGCACATAACTATTAGTATAGATAATTTATAATGAGAGTTTCATATAAGTCTAAATAATTAACAGTGATATAGCCTAACTTATTGCAGTGAAAATTTAAAGGTAAGTTTCAGACCTAAAAATTACCTTCAGCATTACAGACATATTTTAGTATATCTATAATTTTATTATTCTTTGATTGGGAGGGCAACAGTCAATGGAACCCAGGTCTTCCTTCAGCTCTGCAATCAGGGATCACTCTGGCAAGGCTCAGGAGTTCATGTGGGGTGCTGGGAATTGAACCTTCATCAGCAGTGTGGAAGGCCTCACTCGTGCTATCTCCCATTAGTTTTCTTTCCCTTCATTTTTCCTTCCCAAACATAATTGTTTCTAAGCAAATAGCAAGAAAAATCAGGTATAATGTAGTAAGAAAACACTGAATTTGATGTTCATAGTATAAACTGGCTTTGTCACCTATGACCTGAATGTTTTTATATGTTTAGGTTACAGTTTCATAATAGGATTGTATTTTCATATGCTAAGCATTATGATTTAATGTCAGACCTATAAGCTACTTTTACAATTGATATCAGTATTAATGTGTGAAATAAAACTACATCCAGGTGTTGTCACCAAGAAAGTCAAGCTTGAAGAATGAGGACAATATATTGAAACTTAGAAAAGAGAGAACTACAATTTCAATGTATTCATCTCATCATCCAAACACTGGGATCCATGAACATAAAAATAGTCCAAATTAAAAAAAAATCTTCTCAAAACTATGAAAATAAACCCTCTGAAATATTCCTATCATTTTAACTGAGTATTTCTTAAATTATCATTACTTCCCATTTACAATAGGCGGGATAATCAAACAAATATTTCCTTCTTCCTTTCTCCATTCTTTTTCTCTTTTCTCTTATTTTCCTTTTCTCCCATTTTTGGTGTCACAGGGTAGGTCACAGAATGAAGTCACATTGTTTTTTTCTATTCCAAAGTTAAAATATATCACAATTTTAAACCACTTTTGCACTATCTATTGTAAATGAAAATGAAATAAAATATCCAGGTGAAAGAGTCAGGGCACTTGAATCTACTTTAACTTCTAAGTCATTGAGGAATAAGTGGTCTTAATTTTTCCTATATAGTCAGACTAAGTGACTTTTACTAACTCTCAGTCCTAAAATGATTAAATCTCTATTGATTATCTATTTATATTTCCTAGAAGAGCCAGGTGTTAACAAGGGCAATCTCTTCATTGTGCTAAGTATTCCCACCAGCTGTCCTAAGCATTCCTAGTGAAATGTAATCACTGTTTTTAAAAAATTATGTTATGGGATGACATCTGGGATCTCAGTAAAAGTGGTTTTATTACTTGCAGTTTTCTTAGGTTATATACTAATGAACTTTATTTACAGTCCCTTTTACCTTCTTAGCAGATAAAATGTGCTTTAAAAACACTATAGGATTTGTCTTTATATCATACCTAGCATTATTTATCAACACAAACCAATCCTAATGTTCTTAAATTAAACAGAAGTAGTGTTTATTATTATACTAATAACAAAAATAGACTTTCTTTGACCATGGTTACTAGTTTGCAAATGATTTTCCAGGGTTGTTTTAGAGCTTGTTACTATACAGATTTATAATAAAGGACATTTCTGCAAAAGCAATGGGATATTAGTATGGTTTATGGTTTAATTATTTCACTTGTATCAATTTCTTCCCATTGTTCATAAATTTGCTCTGGGGTCCCTGTAACATTTCCATTTGGCTCTGCCACATGCTAGGAGGTCCAGGGCCTCTGCTAGCTCCAGGAATATGAAAAGCTTCCATGGGACTGAGTCTATTCTGTTACTGTTTCGGCATATCAATACGACATGGGCAGCTTGCCAGGCCCTGCTGTGTGGGTGCTCTTACTTTTGCATTCATTGTTTATCATGTAGCAATTCGTGGCCACTCAACGTAATGGGAAAGCCAGTAGTAGCTCTATCTGTGGCTGTGAACTAGGCTTCTCTCAAGGGTGGAGTTCTGATAGGTCGTATTTGAGATTGGCTTTCTTGGGTGGAGCTCTCACAAGCTGTGTAATCTAGATGTTGAAAATGGCGGCCATCATGGTGCAAGGGTTCCTGGCTTCTTCCAAGGCTCTATTAGTGGTGGGCCAGGGCCTGTTTAATTATTTAGAATCATATAATGAAGTCATATTCTTAAAAACAAGATTGACTTTTTCGATAAAAAATTTAGAAAACAACTTCAGGCTTCAAGGTCAAAACTATTAAAATATTTTTTTTATGGAATCTTATTGACTTACTATTGATAACATCTTGCTGTATAACAAGGCAAATTATCACCTACCTTAACCTTTTCCTATATATATATATATCCCCAAAATATTTAATTGTTTTGATTTTAATATTTTTATATTTTCAGGAGAGCTGAATTAAGAACTACAAATTTAGCTACATACATATATCTGCCCTTAGATTTCATAACTGTAACTATTTGTAAAGCTAACATATTTCACCATTCAGAAAATAGATTTTTAATTCATGTTTTCAAAGGGAAACTGATGCTGATGTTAGTTTTGTATAATTACTACTATTGTAAACAGGTTCCCAATCTAGTGATTCCACCGATGCGAGCCGCAGATCACATCTGTATTCTCCCCATTGCCATTGCACATTTGGTTTTCTCCCTCATTTATAAAAGTAGATTAAGAAGAGAATTAATTTTGAAATATTCTAAAAGAGCTTTGTTTTCTGCTGATTCACCAAAATTGTTTTGATTTTAGTCGTCACTGTTAAAAGTAATTTACTTCTTGTATTATTAATTGTAGTCTAGTAGAGAGAACAGAGAGTAGTAATATTCTTAGTGAACCTTAACCAACAACTTAGAGGTTAAAGAAAATTACTCCTTCTCTTCCTTCAACCTATTTTTTCCAGCAAAAAAATAGAATGCTTATGTTAGTAACATGTATGCAGTCTGAACTCATGGAATGGATTCAGTATAAAATAATTTATCTTTTGCTAAGAAATAAGTGTTATATCATCATATTTTCCACAAAAGAAATACAAGTAAATAGTAATAGAAGGTCATACAATTGTTTTAAAGCAGTTTAGACACATTAATAGTTTTATTTTTTTTATTATTATTTTATTATTTTTGTTGAATTTATTAGTTTAGTACATTATATTATGGGCATTCTAGTTCATGGCACAAGGTAAATAAACAGAATCTCTGACTGCAGCAGTTATGTTACCTAGGTCGAGAAGTCAACATGATGAACGACCTAAAACCTGAGCTGCGCAGGAGGAAGTGTAGGCATGGAATGCCTCTAAAGGCATCAAGAATAGCTATAATGATTGAACCTCCGGCTCCGGCACACATCTTTGACTCCACTGTTCTCCTGCATTAACATATGCCTCAGAGGAGACTGGGCCCCACAAAAGCAGGATGAGAATGCTATTTAGGTCTCCCAGAGAGTAATTGAAAGAGCTATGCTTGAATATCACGCCACCAAGTGTGAGAAGGAACCGAGTTCTGACCTCCGTTGCTATTCCAAAAATCAGGATGTGCTGTCTCGCTTGCTGGAAGGCATCAAAAAATCAGATGGGCTGGACTTGTACGCGATTTGAGACTACCGCAGGACTAGAACTGTTACCTATTGGATCTCATTAGAAGTCTGTCCACCTACAAGGTGGTCAGATCTCCTTGTGGCTGTCCACCTACAAGGTGGTCAGACTTCCCTGTCAAGATCCTGAAGGGAACAGTTTGAGGTTCTTCATAATTCAACCAAATGCCAGGCTAAGCATTGGCATGTGTAATAGGGTCCAATGGAAATGTTACTGGCGCCTGTTAGAGCAAATTGATGAATAATGCGATTCAAGTGATCAAG
>JAJIBD010004593.1:0-36689 GCA_021461705.1 Cryptotis parvus | reverse complement strand
AGAGCCAGGAGAAACTCCTGAGCATTGATGGGTGTGACCCAAAAAAGAAAAAAAAAAACAAAGAGCTCTCAGTTGTTGGCCATTCTAGTTTGCCATTCTAGCAGTTCTCTTTTTTAAACTTTGAAGCCCTTTCTCCCCATTCCATGAAGTAGAATTTTGCACGAAGATACAGTGTCTGATCCAATTTGGAATTTCAGACCTGAACACCTGAAGAATCTGCCTTCAGTACATATCAATACACTAGCTTGGCTCTTCACAAGCTACCTGTCCGAATGCAATGTGCCCTCCAATGGAAAAACAGCAGAACAGTTCTACTGTTCAAGAAGAGAGACATCCACGACATTGGCAACTATTGCCCCATATGCCTGTTGTCCATCATCTATAAGCTGTTCATCAGAGTCATCTCAAACAGGATTGGCAGAACATTAGATGAAGGACAACCATGTGAGTAAACTGGCTTCCAAAAAGGATCCAACACAATCATCCATTTCCACATGGTAACCGAGCTAATTGAGGTTTGTAGGGAGTTGAAGATGCTGCTGTTTCACATTCATTGATTTAAAGAAAGCCTTTTATTCTGTTGAGACTGAAGTAGTCATCGAAACCCTAGTCAATAGGGCGTTTAAACCCAATACATCAAGATCCTTCGTGAATCATATTACTGATTCACCACCAGGATCTCACCATTCTACAAGGAAGTGATCATTGATGTCAAAAGAGGGGTTCTGCAGGATTTATACCATTTCAAAGAAACTCTTCAGCCCACCCTTGTGAATGTCATGCAACAATTTTTTTGGGGGATCACACACCGCAATGCTCACTGGTTACTTCTGGCTCTTTACTCAGAAATTACTCCTGGCAGAGCTCAGGGTACCATGTGGGATGCCAGGGATCGAACCTCGGTCGGCTGTGTGCAAGGAAAATGCCCTACCCATTGTGCTATCACTCAGGCCCCTGTCATGGGACAATTAGAATGGGAAGGAATGGGAGGAGTAAAGACACACAGTCGGCAATTACACCCTCCGCTTCGCTGATGACATCATTGTAACCCAAATATTAGCCAAGCAATACAAATGCTGGCTCACTTTGATCATGAATGTGAAAAGGTACGTCTTAGCTGAATCTCAACAAAACGATGCTCATGAAAAACGGACCAGTTCCAGATGCTCCATTCAATCTCAACGGAACAGGCATCTCTGATTGCAGCAGTTATGTGTACCTAGGTGGAGAACTCAACATGATGAATGACCTAAAACCTGAGCTGTGCAGGAGGAAGAGAGTGGTGTGGAAAGCCTTCAAGAGCATAGAAAAAATAGCTAAAAGGGAGAAGAATCTCTGGCTCAGGGCACATCTCTTGGACTCCACCGTTCTCCTTGCATTAACATACACTTAAGAGACCTGGGCCATATTAAAGCAGGTTGAGAATGCATTTTGGGTCTTCCAAAGAGGAATCAAAAGAGCTATGCTTGGAATATCACGTCTTACTCAAATGAGAGAAGGAATCCAGGGTTCTGACCTCTGTCTATGATCCAGAGTCAGAGATGCTGTCTTGCTTTCCAAGGCATAAAAAATCAGATGAGCTGGACATATAATGTGACTTGGAGATGACCGCTGGACTAGAGCTGTTACCGACTGGATTCCACGGATGTCAAAAAATCACGTGGCTGCCCACGTACACAATGGTCAGATTTCTTCATCAAGACTCTAAACAAATGATTTGAGGCTCTTTGTATTCCTGGAGCAAGCAGATGCCATTGGGTCATACTGGTACATGACAGGGACAAATGGAAACTTTACTGGCCCCCTTGAGCAAATCGATGAGTAATGGAATGTGAAGTGATCAAGTGACCATGACTTCCTTCTTTCACATAATAGCAATGTAAAGAGATAATGAAATGAAATATTATGTCATACTCAAATATCGTCTCTGGCCTCTGCAGCTATGTCTTAACCTATATGACTCAAGTATGGTAAAAATGAGTAACTTAAATGAGGTAAATTACAAAGAAAGGTTTGGATCAGAGTCAAACAAGGATCTCGCATAAAATTATTTTATCTTGTACCTGCAAAGACTTAAGATTCCTGAGTCATAGGATACAAACAAATAAGATGATAAAATTCTTAGTTGTTTCCAAATAAGAGATATAATGAGGAACAAAAAATTAACAAGAGGAAAATTAAAAATAAAATATGGGGTTTATGGAGAAAGTAAAATGAGTTACAATCAAGCAATTCTAACATATAGTCATTCCACAAAGGAATATTAATTATTATTAATGCTGCTTAGTGGCAAATTAAAATGTGTATGCAGAGGTAAAAATTGAATTATGGCAAGATGATATCATTAGGTTATATTTTTACTGAAGTCAGTTGGGGACAAAAAGACAACTTTATTGAATAGGAGGCAATTATCTTCTGAAAAATAAAACAGTTATTCATATTGGTCTTTTAGGGCTTTCCTTAATGAGCTAATACTGTACACAAACTAGCACTAGAATAAACAAATAAAAGACAATTTAAACTATTAAAATAAACCTCATTTTAGTGGATGACCTATTCATTAAATCCCATTTAATGTTTTAGTCTTTATAGTAGCCTCCTCACTGTAGAGAAAACTCCTGAGAACTCAGAAAATGATATTGTGAATATAGCCTAATTAAGTTTCCTATTATAATATGACAGTGAATAAAAATATCATATCTGCTGTTAAAATGTAATATTTCCCTAGCTTTTTTTGGAGTGCCATCAATAATTTATATATCTACATTTATTTTCTGCTTATTTCCTCTAGTCTTATTGAGAAATTAATTTTATAAAATAATATGGATTTTTTTTATTCTTTATTATACCACCATGAGACATACAATTACAAAGGTGCAATTGGTTCTTGGTAATACATTATTCCAGCACCCATCCCTCCACCAGTACCCCATTTCCACCACCAATGTACCCCACCCCCTCCCACTCACCCACCAGGCTGCCTTAATAGCAGGTAGGCCTGCTTCCTCTCTTTTCTCTCTATCTCTGCATCTCTCTCCCTCTTCTTTTTTACACATTGTGGCTAGCCCTGCAGATATTCATTTATTTATTTATTTATTCCACCTTTTCTCCTTTTTTAATTGAAGGATGCTCGTGTGGAGTCCTGGCCCCACAGGGTTCCAAGATGCACCCTCCACCCGAACCCATCTCCCATCACCAACGTCCTGTCTCCCTCCCCCTCCCGAATCCCAACCACCTGGCGGGCTCTATATGTCATCTCCTTCCTCTGTATATCTCCCTCTCAGCAAACCCTCCTGCTGTTCGCGGAATGCAGTGTACCAAAAAACATCATTGTTTCACCACCCTAGTGGCCGGCAAGGCCGCTTGCGGTCGCGACCAGGGCTCGAACCAGCTTTTGCTGGTCCTCTGGTTGTGGGACATTTTCCCAGCGTCTGGACAACGAAAATGGTGGCTAGTGTGATGGACGAGTCCCATCCGGCTAGCTTCCGGGGACCCCCCGGAGGCGACGGGCCCACCCCAAAGCCCATCTGCCCTCCTCGGGGTTCCATAGTCAGCTGAGGCCCGGCGCGAGCCAGGCTCCCGCCTCCAGAGCCGTCTGCAAGACTCTGGATGCCGGGCCCATCAGCGGCTCCAAATAATATGGATTTTTATCTCAACTTCTATATTTCCATCCCATATTTCCATTTCAGTTTTTTTTTTTTTTTTTTTTGGAGGTGGGGTGGAAGGAACCACACTTTTTGTGCTCTTGGTTTGCTCCTGACTCAATACTTCTGATGACTTTTGGCAATGCTCTGAGAACCAAACCCAGGTAAGCTCTGTGCTAAGTGCCTCTTACCCTATGTACCATCTCTCCAACCCATAAATTGTTCATATTTTATTAATGAATTATACTTGACTATGACATATCAAATATGACACGGGTAGCTTGCCAGGCTCTGCCGTGTATTTTAATATTTTTATATTCTTAGTTTTTTAGTATTTTTATATTCTTACTGAATTTAGTTTTCAGTATTTTTCTATTCTTACTGAATATTGTTTAAGAAGAGACCTCTTTCTCTCGTCATTCATCCAATATTCAGTTCCTCTATATATCACGTAGTGCTAGATCTGGGATGAGTGATGCCAAGTACCAGTAACAGTTATAGACCTCATTCCCATGACCTGATGGAATGGTTTGAGGCTCTTTATGTTCCTGGAGTGGGATGATGCCCTTGGGCTATCTCAGTATGTTACAGGACGTACGGAGATGTTACTGGTTCCCGCTCTAGCAAATCAATGATCTACGGAAGACAGTGATACTTGACTATGGTCAAATCTTTAATCAAAAAGAAAGGTAGAGTTTATCACTGATTACTATACTTTTAATTGTGCTTTCTTTTTGTTTTGTTTGCTTATTTGTTTTAGGGGCCACTGTCATCAATGCTAGGGGCTCAGGAAATAATTCTGGTGGGGTGTTTAGTGTTTCATATGGGGTACCAGAGATTAGGATAAGTAGGTTATGTGCAAGGAAGGAATATTGCCCACTGTACTTTATCTCCAGTCCCGAAAGATATGTTTATAAATAAGATTTGAAAAATTTATTGTAATAAAATTATTAAATATATCAAAATTTATTCTTATGAAATTATTGCAGTTAATAGCATACA
Organism: Cryptotis parvus; assembly: GCA_021461705.1. NCBI lineage: Eukaryota > Metazoa > Chordata > Mammalia > Eulipotyphla > Soricidae > Cryptotis > Cryptotis parvus. The sequence goes on along the minus strand of JAJIBD010004593.1, from coordinate 32,043 downwards.
GCTAATTAGCTCCAAATCTGAGGTAACTGAAAAGGAATATCTAAATTGTATTTCCTTCATTTCTTAAGACTTATGAGAGTTGAACTCCTGCTGAATTAATTACGCTCCAAACGCAATATATTATACAAACATATGTGATATTTGTGTTCTCTTTCAATAATAATCTTTGTATTAGGGTGCTGAAGTGAATTGAAAGAATAAATATTTCATGGTCTTTAAAATTTTTATTGCAGTCTATTTACCTCATAAGAAAGTCATAAAACTCATAAATATTTAAAACACAATTTACTTGTCAAGATATATTAGCAAACTATTCTGTATATATATATATATACACATATATATATATAATTGTGTTTATTTGCTTAATTGCATTTCACAAAAAATCAGTAATTTTCAATATTTTATCTGAACATTTATGCACATGAAGGACATTCTTAGGTGTTTGTGCATTGATTCTGCTCTTGCTTTTTTTAAAGTTTATTACTATTATTGGTCAAAATAATTTAGACAAACAAAAACAGCTTAATTAGTTGAAATTGAGATGAGTACTGACATCTTTATTTTGAATTTACTTTTCATATATGCTGTAATAGATCTATAATTATTATTGTGTGCACCACCATCTTTATAAAGACTTTCTTTAAAAAACTTTTTGGGCTTTTAGACATCAACAATAATAAGGGTTTACTCCTGGCTCTGCCTAGCACTACCTGTATTCATTTTTGGGTGAATCATATGGATTATAGGATCAAATGTTTGCAAGGTAGTGCCCTACCTGCTGTACTACTGTTTTTAAAAAGAGTTTCTTTAGACAATTCCCTGCACCTTGCTTCTACATAGAAGATTAGCTACGGTGTACATTGAATGGTTAGTCTCTGTGTTCTCAATTCTATTCTATTGTCTGAGATTCTGATTTTATCCCATTACCACAATTTTTACTACTGTACTTTTTATAGTATAATTTTAATAGGAGTAAAGAAACATTCCTTTTTTATTTTTTCCAGAATTTCTTTGACTATTAGTAGAGTATTATTAGTTTATTGGAATATTATCAGGATTTGGTTCATTTCCTTAAAAAAAGAATTTTTATGGGAACTGTATTGAATCTGTACAGTGCTTTGGGTAGGAGGGGTTTTTCAGCAATGCTAATCCTTCATTTTATGCTGTAGATGTAGAGAAGAGGAAAAGTTTGTGTATTGAGAATGCAAATACATTAATATGGCAGCACTAAGAAGGATGAACAAAGAGTGGCTGATAAAATCTCAGGGCCAAATTAGGCTGCCAAAACGAAGAAGGACTAAAATCTTTACTTTAAAGTCTTTACTTTCAATGCATGTTTGCTGGCATCGGAAGCATATTTGGAGGACCATATGATGCAAGCACAAAAGATCAAGTACAGAGACATAGGTCTGACCGAGTGAGGAGGCACCAATTGCATCATGCCATTTTTGACACTAAAGAAGAACTATTTCTCAGAACATGCAACAAAAGAGGTGTCAGTAGTGTCAGTGTTCTTGTCAACATGAACCTGGCTGCAAGTATTGATTCATTTTGAATGCCTAACAAACAGAATAGGACAATTACACTTGAAGAGATGTGGCCCACTGCCTGCAGTTTCTATCTTTGTTTTCTATGCACCAAAATCCACATAGAAGGAATAGGGAACCAACATGGCAAGGTGCGAGCCTCAGCAACCAAATGCTGAAGTTCAAGCTCGCAAAGGAGTGCAGAGAAGCAATAAAGATCTCAAAAAAGAGAAGAGAAGAAACACTGGAAGATGCAGCAGAAGCCGGGAAAACCATTCACAATACCCGCCTTTCACCAACTATAAGACCAGGATGACTGTCCTATGTCCTGATGGATCTATCACATCTTCCTGAAAGGCAATGGACATGATTATCCTTGACTTCTACTCAGATCTCTTTAATAGCCACGTCCACCTGCCCACATACCAAATTCTGCAGGATGGATATATAGTTCCCAATGTTCTCCCTTCTGAAATCTGAAACGCCATTTCGTTGGTAAAGAAGTGAACAGCACCCTGCCCAGACAAAGTCATACCTGAACACCTGAAGAATCTGCTATCTGTACTTATCAATACACTGGCCCGGCCCTTCATAAGCTACCTTTCTGAATACAAGGTGCCCTCCCAATGGAACACCAGCAGAACAGTTCTACAGTTCAAGATGGGAGACATCCATGACATTGGCAACTATTGCCCCATCTGCTTGTTGTCCATCATCTACAAACTGTTCACTCAAATGATCCTGAACAGGATTGGCAGAACATTAGATGAACGACAACCATATGAGCAAGCTGGGTTCTGAAACGGATCCAACACAATAGAAAATATGCACATGGTAACCAAGCTCATTGAGGTTTGTAGGGAATTGAAGATGCTGCTCTGTCTCACGTTCATTGATTGAAAGAAAGCCTTTGATTCTGTTGAGACCCAAGCAGTCATCAAAGCCCTAGCCAAACAGGTTATTCAAACCCAATACATCAAGATCCTTCGTGAGCTGTATTATGGATTCACCACCAGGATCTCACCATTCTACTAGGAAGTGAACATTGAACTCCCTTTGAACTCCCTTCAAAAGGAATTGAATTTGAATTCCCTTCAAAAGAGGGGTTTAGCAGGGTGATACCATTTCACCAAAACTCTTCAGTGCCACTCTCTAGAATGTCATGCAACAATTAGAATGGAAAGAATGGGAGTGAAGATAGATGGTGGGCAACTATATCACCTTTGCTTCGCTGATGACATTGTTTTAATAACACCAAACATTTTTCAAGTGGCATAAATGCTGGCTGACTTTGACCATGAATGTCGAAAGATAGGTCTACAGCTGAACTTCAACAAAACATGTTCATGAAAAATGAACTAGTTACAGAGGCCCAATTCACTCTCAATGGAACAAACATCTCTGAATTCAGCAGTTATGTTTACCTAGGTCGAGAACTCAACATAATGAATGACCTAAAACCTGAGCTGTGCAGGAGGAAGAGAGCAGCAACATGGAACTCGTTCAATAGCATTGAAGAAATAGTGAAAAGAACAATGAACTTTTGGCTCCGGGCCCATCTCTTGGACTCCACCTTTCTTCCTGCATTAACATACACCTAAGAGACTGGATCTCACGGACATCAACAAATCATGTGGCTGCTCACCTACAAGATGGTCACACTTCTTCGCCAAGACTCTCAATGAATGATTTGAGGCTGGTTTGAGGCTCTTCATATTCCTGAAGCAAGCAGATGCCATTGGGCTACACTGGCATGTGATAGGGTCAAATGGAAACGTTACTGGCATCTGTTCAAGCAAATCATTGAATAATGGGATGTCAAGTGATCAAATGATTGTGAATGCAAATTGTTTGAGTAACTGTGAAAACTTTTTAGGACATTTCTCAAAAATGAGCAAACACAAATAATTTATAGTATTCAATTCCACTATTTTGAGATCATATTTTAAAATAATGACATGGTAACAAAGATATACATACTACATATGTAATGCAGCATCACTGACTAAAATTTTTTCTTTATATTTCTCTTGCATTTCTTCATAAGGTTTCATATCCTTTCTTGTATAATGAATTTGCACCTTTTAAATATAAATAAAGATATTATGATGAAAGCAACTTGGGAATAATGTGAACCTTATTTTATAGCCCATCAGTCAGAAATAACTTAATTTATGACTGATATCTGATAAGAGACAATCTTACAAGAGTGGAGCTTGATTTATGGAAAGTGGTGCCAAGTACATAGTGTCAAACTGAGTTAAATTCTTGGAAACTCAGGTAGTGCTAGACAATTGTAGAAAGTGTGGGAAAAGCATACATCAGTTGTCAGAATTAACGTCAACTACACATGTCAATTTTTAGAAGAAAGTGGAACAAAAATTTTATAATGAAATAGGTATGTTTTTCTTATTTTGTGTGTTATAGACATAATACACATTTTGGAAGCTTAATAAAATAAGAGAAAGATAATTTGGGACATAAGTGGATGTAAGCAGGGGTAATCAATTTCAGTAATAACGATGTAGAAACAGAAATGATGGAAAGTTCCATAAACAAAAGCAATGAAATAAAAATAAAAAGACTGAGCAAATACCAATGGATTTAGCAACTGAATAATCCATTATAGCCTTCAAATGGATACATTTATCTAATTGTACGTATAAGAGGCATTCTAAGACAGATTGAGAAATAATTCAAGCCATAGGATGTAAGAAAAAATAGGTGAAAATTGCTCTTTAGCTAGGGACTTTAAAAATAAAGAACATTCTGGTTTATTTTGTTGAGATGAGAGGCATTTGAGTAACATGGGTGATGAGAGAGAGGGGAGCAGTGCAGTGATGGAAACTGCATGAGTAATTAAGCACAGTTCCTGGGAGGTTGAAAGAAAAGAGCAGGCTCTGAGCCAAGCCACAAATCTTCCTGAATATCTAACTTCTCTTAGGTAAAGTGTTATAAGCAAGAGATAAGCCACTGCCTTTAAGTGTGGCATCTCTGGAATTTGTTAACTATTTCTACTTCAAAACGTTTTCACTTTGTCTCAGTATGATTTTGTAGCAGTCTTCCTTTTCTTTTTCCTTTGTACAAGTCAGAGGAAATTTAAAAAATCCTTTCCTTTTTTCTTTACAACTTAACACTTTATTCACTATTTACTCCCTCACTGCCTCCGAAATTACAACCTGTATATTGTTGCAGTTAGACTTACTCTGTCCTTCTCCAGTCCTTTATACTCTTCTCCTTATTATGGGATGATCTGTATCATTTTACTCTTCAAAAGCAAAGCACAATAGTCCTTCTTTAATTCCAAATCTATTCTCCTAAGCATTTTCCTTCCTGACTGTAATGGTTGATTGCACTCTACATTTTTCTATGTTTTAATTTTATTTTTTAATTTTTTGAGTAAGGGACATACTAGGAGGTGCTCAGGTTTTACTCCTAGCTCTATGCTCAGGGATCACTTTTGACAGGACTTGAGGGGTGTTGGAAATAAAGAATCGTGGAAATGCTGACCGATTGGACCATTTAAAATTAAAGTCTGAATAAATATTTCCTTAAAAAGATAGATAGGGGGCCAGAACTAGTACAGTGTGCAGGACGTTTTCCTTGCATATGACCCAGGTTCTATTCCCAATATTCCATAGGTCCCTAGAGTACTACCAGGAGTAATTCCTAAGTGCAGAACCATAAATAACCCTGGTGCATCACCAAGTGTGACCCAAAAAAGAAAATAAAAGAATACAGAAAGATGTTCAATGGGTACATGAAAAAGTGTTCATCACTTTTTATCAGTGAAATGCAAATAAAAATGATAAACCAACTCACATTGATATGAAAGGTCTATATCAAAATGACTAAAAACAACCTGAGTTGGTGGATGTTTAATGAGAAAGGAACCATCATTCACTGTTGGTGGGAATGTCATCTGGTTTAGTCTCTAAGGTAATCGCGATGAATAGTTATCAAAACTTAATAAAATTTCCACAAGACACTGAAATTCCACCTCTTAACATCTTCAAAACAAAACTAAACTAACAAACAAGAAAACAAAGTAGAAAAGACATAGTCTCCTATGTTTTTTGCTGTAATTAGTATGATAGCTAGGAAACGAAGCAACAGAATATTCAATGACAGATGCATAGACAAAAAGCTTCAATAAATAAACACAATGAAACACTAGTGATTTATAACAGCCAATGAAATCTTGTTTTTTCTACAGTGTGGTTTGAGACAAATAATTCCATATTAAGTAGCTCTATCATCAGGGTTAGGATAAATGCTTGATCATCTCATTTGCACATGATTTTTTTTTGCTTTTTTTGGGTCACATCTGGAAATGTGCAGGGGTTACTCCTGGCATATACTCAGGAATTACTCCTGGCAGTGGTCAAGGGACCATATGGGATGCCAGGGATCAAACCTGGGTCGGCCTCGCAAGGCAAACACCCTATATGCTGGACTATCCTTCTGGCCCTCGCACATGATTTGAAAAGAAAAGAAGAGAATGTACAATATAAAAAAAACCAACCCATGGGCTCTGACAACAGAATTGAATTTTACAAGTGAGAAGGGAGAGAAATGTTATGGAATATTTTGGGTAGGAGCAGACAGCAGTGACATTAAAGATTGGCACTTTAGTGGCGGTGGAAGTAAAGTAACTTTGTACCAAAAAAAGATAGGCATTAACACTATAGCAGCCATGCTGGCTAAGTGCTAATAAAGTCGTAGTTAAAAAATAGAAAGTAAAGTAAAAAAATATATTACTTGCTTTCCCATTTAAATCAACCAAAACATTGAATTAAGCCTGACCTCCAGCATTTCAAGACTATGCATGAATGAAATAATCAAATTAAAAAAGAAATAATAAAAGTTAACTTTTGCATATTCCTCTTCTGACCTCCAACTGATCATTATTTTTATCTTTGACTATTACTTCAGCCTTTTTTTCTGCCTTAAGAACTCCCCATGGAGATTGTCTCCCTGCCCCCAACCACCAGAAGAAAAATAAAACTCTCCATTGACTCTAGAGATAGTACAGGGGTTAAGGTATTTACCTTAAACACAGCTGACCCACGTTAGTCACAATATACCACCTTGTTTCCTGAGCATAGCCAGGGATAATCCTTGAGAACAGATCCAGGGGTAACCCCTGAGAACAGTGGATAAGGCAAAACCTCCTCACAACTGTCTCCAAAAGAAGCCTGATTTCGGTTCCTTGTTAGGACACTATTTCTGTTGTTGTTTCTTAGTGTCCTTGGAGTTATGATTCTATTTTATATCCCAATAAATAATTTTTGGTTACCACTAAAGTGCTGTTCACTTTCTAAACACTATAGGATATGCTATTAAGGATAGGAGACTAGCAATAATATAAAATTTCTCCCCAACATAAAATAATATAAAATTTCTCCCCAACATAGAATAGTGGCTTTTTAATTATGAAAAGTAAATTTTAGATTTACTGCAACTGAAAAGAAAAGAGAAAAATTCTGGGTCAAATTACCAGTGTGACAATGTTCCTTATCTAACCCTTGTCTTTCAAACCTAATATTTAATTTAAAATAATATAAGAAAGTTGACAATTCTCCTAGACTACTGTAAAAGGAAGTTGTTTGCATTAAATTACTTTTTTAATTAGCAGAATCGGCTGTTGTTATGGATAAATATGTACATACTAGAGTTTAGGAACATTAAATAAAAATTTCTAAGTGATGTCTAAGTACAAAGAAGCAAGAGCTGTTAATGCATTTAACACTTAATACCCACATCCCACTCATACTCTTAGACACGGGGCAGAGCGGTTCCTTGCTCTCCCTGTGCCCAGCCGTTCATGAGGCAGTCGGAGGCATGGTGGGTTCTAGCCTTGGCCCACCACCCCGGCAGAACCTCACAACAAGCCAGCCGACCCCCCCACCCACTCCACGGGCGCTGCCATTTTCCACATCTGGACTTCCCTCTCTTCAAAACTCCACCCAGCCGACCAGCCCATCACAGCCCGGATCATCGACACCCACCCTGCCTCAGTTTCTTCCTCAATCCGGCCCAGGTATGCTGGTCCAGAGACTCTTAGACACGGGCAGAGCGGTTCCTTGCTCTCCCTGTGCCCAGCCGCTCATGAGGCAGTCGGGAGGCATGGTGGGTTCTAGCCTTGGCCCACCACCCCGGCAGAACCTCACAACAAGCCAGCCGACCCCCCACCCACTCCACGGGCGCTGCCATTTTCCACATCTGGACTTCCTTCTCTTCAAAACTCCACCCAGCCGACCAGCCCATGAGAGTCGTCATGCCGCTAAGCGGCCGCAGCAGTTCATCAATAAATGCTTTATTTGGAGGTGTTTAAAGAATATGCCTCCCGCACAGCAAGCCTAGCAAGCTGCTCATGTTGTATTTGACATGCCAAATGCCAGTAACAATTATATTAGGTCATTCCCATGACCTAATATAACGGTTTGAGGCTCTTTATGTTCCTGTAGCAAGCCGATGCCCTTTGTCTTCTGGCATGAGACAGGACACATGGAGATTTTACTGGTGCCCGCTCTAGCAAATAGATGATTAACGGGAAGATCGTGATCGTGACCCACATCCACTGGCCCACCCCACTCAACCCAACTCTTTCTCTTAGGCTTTAGTTTATATGTCTAGAATTTAACCATGTCTAATTCCTATTTGGGTCTCTACTCAATGCTTCTTTGGGATTTGCTATCCAGGAGAGTTAGTTTTGTTATTAATCTCATTTTGTTTAATAATTTTTCTTTTCTTATTTCATTATTATGGTAATAATAGTTTGTTAAAACATGTCTTTAGCTATCCATGGTTATTCCAAACCTGAAGATCAGGTCACTTTTAGTGAATGACAGAATCTTCTTTCCCAGGACTTCATTAACTTCTCTCAGTATCCAAAATTTTGTGACTAGATAATTTGTTGCCTATAAGTAGCACAATGTCTCAGAAAATTCTCAATTGTTGACATAAAATAACTAAAATAAACCATAAAAATTTTATTTAAATAATAGCGCCCGCACGGCAGAGCCTGGCAAGCTGTCCAATGAGTGTTCAATATGCCAAAACCAGTAACAAAAACATTATTTTCCTGACCAGAGAGAGCCCTTAATATGGCAGCAGTAAGAAAGGAGAACAAGCAGTGCCTGATAAAATTTCACGGCCAACTAGGCTGCCAAAATGAAGAAGGACTAAAATGACTATCTGTACTTTCAATGCACGTACACTGGCATAGGAAACATATATTGAGGATCTGATGGTGGAAGCACAAAAGATCAAGTATGACATCATTGGACCGACTGAGATGAGGAGGCCTCAGTCTCATCATACTGTATTTGACACTGGAGAAGAATTGTTCCTTAGAACGCGCGACGAAAAGAGGTGTCGGTGGCATTGATGTCATTGTAAACACGAACATGGCCTTGAACATTGATTCATTTGAATGCCTAATAAACTGGATAGTATGATTACACGGAAGAGATGTGGCCCATGGCCAGAAATTTCTATCTTCATTGTCTACGCACCAACATCCACATACAAGGAAGATGAAATTGAGAAATTCTACTTGGAAATGGAGGAGTTCTATAAAAATATCACACCTTCTACAAGATCATAGTCGGTGATTTTAATGCCAAGATAGGACGGGGAAGATAGGTTGAAGAACTCTACATTGGCACCCATGGCCTAGAGTGGAACGAACAGGGTGAGAGATTATCGGAGTTCACCGTGTCCACCAAGACCATTCCTGGGAAATCACAGTTCCAGAAGGCAGAAGCGAAATGTTGGACATGGGAATCTCCTGGTGGACAGTTCCACAATGAAATTGACCACATCATTTTTTTAAAGTATTTTATTATACCACCGTGAGATATACAAATAAAAAAGATATACAATTAAAAAGTTCATATTTGGGTTTTGGTCATACAGTGTTCCAGCACCCGTCCCTCCACCAGTGCCCATCTCCCACCACCAACGTCCCCGGTTCCCTCCCCCTTCCCCAGCCCACCTCCATGGCAGGTTCTTTATTTCTTTCCCTTTCTCTCTCTTTCTAATTCCTTCCCTTCCAGACTATGGATTACAGAACATACATTAAAAGGTTGTCATGTGTATCTTTTTGCCTCTATTTAATGCTCCGTTCTAGGTTGGCATTAGTACCCTCGACAATTATTAGCACACTATTCCATTTTCATTCTTACCTAGCCTCTGACTCCCACACGTTTGTGATAATTTCCACTTTTGACAAGACCTCCTGATGTATGTTTCACTTGACCTTGGATATTGGTATCATAATATGTACATATATATTTATGCCATGCAAAAAAATGCAGTCATTCTGTATCTGTCTCTCTCCTTCTGGCTAATTTCGCTCAACATAATCTTCTCCATGTCCATCCATTTATAGGCAAATTTTATAACTTCATTTTCCCTAACAGCTGCATAGTATTCCATTGTGCAGATGTACCAAAAGCTTCTTTATCCAGTCATTGATTTTCGGGCACTCTGGTTGCTTCCAGATTCTGGCTATTGTGAATAATGCTGCTATGAACATAAAAGTAGGGATGGTGTTTCCGCTGCGTATTTTTGGTTTCCCAGAGTAGATTCCCAGGAGTGGTATGGCTTGGTCAAATGGGAGTTCAATTTCTAGTCTTTGAAGGAAAGCAACCCTCAGGAAAAAGAAGATGGGAGGCATCACCTTTCCCAACTTCAAACTGTACTACAAGGCAGTAGTAATTAAAACAGCATGGTATTGGAATAAAAACAGACCTGTGGACCTATGGAATAGAATTGAGTATCCTGACACCCAACCTCAAACACATGATCATTTAAGTTTTGATAAAGGTGCAATGAGTCTAAAATGGAGTAAAGAAAGCCTCTTCAACAAGTGGTGTTGGGAAAACTGGGCATCGACATGTAAAAAAATGAATTTGTACCTGTGTCTAACACCATGCACAAAAATCAGATCAAAATGGATTAAAGATCTCAATATCAGACTTGAATCCATAAAGTACATTGAAGAAAATATAGGAAAAACCCTCCATGACACTGAAGCTAAAGGCATCTTCAAAGGTGAAACATCACTAACAAAGCAACTAGAAGAAAAGATAAACATATGGGACTACATGAAACTAAAAAGCTTCTGCACCTCAAAAGAAACAGTGACTAAGATACAAAAGCAGTCCACAGAATGGGAAAGAATATTCACCCAATACCCATCTGATAAGGGGTTTATATCCAGGTTATATCAGGCACTGGTAGAACTTTACAAGAAGAAAACAAACAACCCCATCAAAAAATGGGGAGAAGAAATGAACAGAAACTTCAGCAAGGAAGAAATTCGAATGGCGAAAAAACATATGAAAAACTGCTCATCATCACTAATCATCAGAGAGATGCAAATCAAAACAACAATGAGGTACCACTTTAAACCACAGAGACTGGCACATATTCAAAAGAGCAAGAACAATAAGTGCTGGCGTGGATGTGGGGGAAAAGGGGACACTCATCCATTGTTGGTGGGTCTTTACAAGGAAGTCTGACCATCTTGTAGGTGGGCGGCCACGTGATCTTTTGACATCCAGGTGGGATACAGTTGGTAATGGTTCTAGTCCAGCAGTTGTCTCCAAATCGCATTACATGTCCAGCCCATCTGATTTTCCATACCTTGGCAAACGAGACAGCTTCTCTGATTCTGGAATAGAGACAGAGTGGAATGGAGGTCAGAACGCCGGATTACTTCTCTTAAAATTTACTATATCTGATGTGGTAACAAATTTTATTAAAATTCTAAATTCTTTTTACATTCTCTCTTCCAAAATTCAGTTTAATTTTATATAATTTATTCATGAATTATTGGTTTTGGGGGCCACACCTGGTAGTGCTCAGGGTTTACTCAAGACTCTGTGACCGGAAATTACTCATATGGGTGGCTAATGATTAAACCAAGTTCTTCACATGCAAGCAAGTGCCCTACCCTTGTGCTATCTTTCTAGCCCTTAATTTAATATTTTATAGTATTTACTTTCACCAGTTATGTTATGAATAAAGGATAAGTGCTATACAGATACTTTAAACATTCTGTATTTTAAGGCTATAATTCTTTAGAGACTTGGAAAAGTGGCTAACTCTAGAAAGTCCAACTCTTTATCAATATTTAGTCAAGAGAATTATTCCTTTTAGAAATTCCAAGCATAGAGAAAAACATATCTCCACAGTACAGTGAAATGGGCTTAAGGCAATTTGGGGCCGGGCAATAGTTGTGTGTTTGCAACTAGCAGGTTGTTTGTTTGCCTTGCATGCGGCCGGCATCCTATATGGTCTCCCGAGCACTGCCAGGAGTAATTCCTGACTGCAGAGCCAAGAGAACCTCCTGAGCATTGTCGGGTGTGACTCAAAAAAGAAAAAAAAAAAAAAAAAAAACTTGACTAATTTTGTGTCGTAATTTATTTTATATGATAGACAGAGAAGTTTTGAAATGTTAATCTTTGTTCCTACAAAGCTACTGTTCTCTATTCAGTCTGTCTCTCTTACTTTTAGTTTTATTTTATTTTTCTTGACACAGGTGCAGGGTTTTTATTTTGTATTCAGATTTATTTTTCTCTTGAGTATTTTTAGTGCTGGTGCTGCCTTTTTCCTCATAAATGTCTTTCCAACTCTGAGTGTCAAAGTTTCTCACCTCAGTTGGTCACAGTAAGGAGTTGTGTGCTCTCCCTATGGGTTTTCTCTGAGTATGCAGATTTCTTTTCACATCACAAAGACAATCATTAAATGAGTTAATGTGTTTAAGCTGTTTAGTTATCAGTGTGTGTGCTTATGTATGTGAGCATGTTCTTGAACCACGTTTCCTGAAGTAGAAGAGAGTCCTTAAAGGGTTGATTCCTGAATTCTGAACTTTGAATTCTGAACTTCCAGTATGGACTCCAGCTACCTGTGACCTCAGTTGGAATGTGTGGGCTGCAAATTGAATGAATAAGTCGATGAACAAATAAAATTTATTGTTTAATATTATAAGTGCTTTGGGTCAATAGAAAGACCCAAATTCTATAGATGTTATGTTGTTTCCCTAATTACTTGTCTTATTTTGATACAGTGGATGTAAATGAAGTGGGAACAGTTAGACATACCATCTAAATGGCTGTTGTAGAGATGATCTGATTGATCTTTATCCAGGACATCTGATTGTTTTTTGTCTAGGCAATCTGATAAATTTCATCTATATGTGATCTTATTGGTCATTATGTAAACAATCATATTTAATCAAATTTTAAAACCTTATAGAGGTTATAACCAATAATATTGGTGAGAGTTTCAAACTTTCATTTAAATAGAACTTTACCAATTAAGTCACACAAACAGAGGAGGGCTGAAGACAGAAAGCATATTAACAGAGGTGATGAGGTGGTGGACAGCAGTTACTGGGGTTTTTGCTGTGCTGCACCTGCTGGTTAGTGCCGAACTCTTGAGAATAATAGAGACATTGGAGAGTTGGAGTGGGGGTGTCTATGTTCTTTTTTTATAACCTGCCTAGAATCAGTTTGGATTGTAACCATTTCTTTTATTTTCCTAAACTTTTACATTTAGAAGTTTAATTTTAAACTGTGGTCAGTGAAAAGACCATACTTTGTAAAAAAAATAGAGAGTGGCATGGAATGCCTTCAAAGGCATCGAAGAAATAGCTAAAAGGACAAAGAACCTCCGGCTCCGGGCACATCTCTTTGACTCCACAGTTCTCCCTGCATTAACATACGCCTCAGAGACCTGGGCCCTACGAAAGCAGGATGAGAATGCTATTCGGGTCTCCCAGAGAGGCATTGAAAGAGCTATGCTTGGAATATCACGTCTCACTCAAGTGAGTGAAGGAATCCAGAGTTCTGACCTCCATTGCTATTCCAGAATCAGGGACGCTGTCTCGTTTGCCAAGGCATCAAAAATCAGATGGGCTGGACATGTAATGCGATTTGGAGACAACCGCTGGACTAGAGCTGTTACCGACTGGATCCCACGGGATGTCAAAAGATCACATGGCCGCCCACCTACAAGATGGTCAGACTTCCTTGTTAAGACCCTGAAGGAACGGTTTGAGGCTCTTCATATTCCTGAATCAACCAGATGCCATTGGGCTACATTGGCACGTGATAGGGTCCAATGGAAATGTTACTGGCGCCGGCTCGAGCAAATCGATGAATAACTGGATTCAAGTGATCAAGTGATCAAATTTTATAGAACTAGAAATCCAGTATACTATTTTTGTTGGTAATTATTATTAGAATTGCCTTCTTGTACATTGAATCTCTAGTAAGTAGTTCTTTAAAAGGAGTTCAGCTGTCTTGACAGTTAGATTTCCAAGATTTGTTTAAGTGAAACCTTTCAAGTTGTGCTTCAAAAAATTATTCAATCCTCTATCTTCAGGGAAGAGGACTCCTTTATGCAGAAACATTCAAATTTAGATCATGTTTCCTATTGGTCTTAATTTATCAGTCTATGATTTCTTTCCTGATATTACTTTCAACTAGGTTTGTTCTTGCCTTCTTCCTTTAGGGCATTCAGTTCTCTGACAGATTAGGTGTCCAGAAAGTAACGTAGAATAATTACTGTGACATGAGACAATTTAAAGCTAATATTATAGGTTAGCAAAAGAGTAAAATATATTAAGCACAGAAAATCATTAGAGTGCTTAACACATACAACTTTTTATTAAAGGAATAGTGAACAATTTTTGTAATTTAAAAGGAGACCTAAGTTCCTGCGAGAATTTATTCAATATTGTCTATTTAAGAGTCTCATAATCATTAATTCTGTGCATTACTTATTTGACTGATGTATCTTGAAAAGAGGCGCATGACTCATAACTAATGAGAGCTGAATTAAAATATTTCTTCAGCGGACAGAATTACACTTAATTTAAAAATTCAATTTCCATATGAGAGCAACCCTTGAGGAGTTACCTGAACTTTGCAATATTATGCATCATAGCTCATGAACTGGTAACATTGCAGAGGTAGCTCTTCTACCATGAAGAATACTTAATAGAGATTTCCAATCACACTCCTTGATTAAAACAGGTACTTCAAAAGAATGTTTCTTAGTTATACTGTGTCATTTTTTTCCGCTCTGACGTACAGTTGCCTATACTGGATCTAAAATTTCTTACCATTACCAGAACTTAGTCATACAATGGCATAATATTTGTTTATAATAATGATAATTTAAAGAAAAAGAATAAATATGATATGTCGTGGCTTTTCTATTATACTTTGTTTAATTAAGTCTCAATTTTTGCTGCAAAGTTTTAGCAAACACGTATGTGAGCCTAAAAAGAACTAAACAAGAACCTTCAGGTAAGGTATTGGATTATGATCAATATAAACATGTATCTATATCCATATCTATATATTTATATCTATATATTTATAGCTATATATATTATAAACTATTTATCAAATGAGTGGTAGACAAATATTTTCTCGGTTTGTGGTGACACTGTAGGATTACTCCTGGCTCTGCATTCAGGAATAACTCCCTTGCATTCCTCGGGGGAACATATGTGATGCTGAGGATCAAACCTGGTTGACTGCAACAGGGCAAGCACTCTTCCTGTTGTACTATTGTTCAGACTTCTAAAATGATTTTCTCAAATATTAAAGTATTTTCAATATTTGAAAAATATTTATATTTATATAAATAATTTTATATTTATATATATCAAATTACATGCTTCCACTATTTTTCCATAACAATATAGCAACCCTTATTCAGACTATCAGATTTTTTTTTTTTTGCTCTTTTGGGTCACACCCGGCAATGCTCAGGGGCTACACCTGGTTCTACAGGAGACTGTAAGCAGTACTTGAGATCAGAACAGGTTGTCTGTATAATACATATGTTTCTTATCCACTGTACTATCTCTATTGCCCCTCAAAAGTTGTTAATAGTAGCAAAAATGCAATCAGCTGCCAATTATATAGCTTTGGGATAAGTTAATTAAACAATAATTTGCTGTCTCAGAATTTTAAATACATAAAATTTACAGTACATTATATTCATTTATTTTATTTTTTTTTAATTTTTTTATTATACCACCGTGAAACATACAATTGCAAAAGTGTTCATAATTGGTTCTTGGTAATACAGTATTCCAGCACCCATCCCTCCACCAGTGCCCCATTTCCACCACCAATGTACCCCTCCCCTCCCGCCTGCCCAGGCCGCCTTAATAGCAGGTACCCCAGGTTCCTCTCTTTCTCTCTCTATCTCTCTCTCTGTCACTGCATCTCTCTCCCTCTTATTTTACACATTGTGGATAGCCCTGCAGATATTTAGAGTTTGTCACTTAAGTCTCTTTGTGTATATTCAGTGGTGAGTTTTAATCTGCCATTACCATTTCCCATATTTAGTAAAACACTAGTATCTGTTTATATCCTATTAATGAATGCAGTCATTCTATATCTGTCCTTTTTCTTCTGACTAATTTCACTCAGCATGATAGTCTCCATGACCATCCATTTGCAGGTAAATTTCATAATTTCATCTTTTCTGACAGCAGCATAGTATTCCATAGTGTAGATGAACCACAGTTTCTTTAGCCAGTCCTCTATTCTCGGGCACTTAGGTTGTTTCCAGATTCTAGCTATAGTGAATAGCGCAGAGATGAATAAAGAAGTACAGATAGTGTTTCTGCTATGTGTTTTTCGGTCTCTAGGGTATATTCCCAGGAGTGCAATTACTGGATCAAATAGGAGCTCAATATCTAGCTTTCGGAGGAATGCCCATATTGTTTTCCAAAAGGGCTGGACCAGCCAGCACTCCCACCAGCAGTGGATGAGAGTCCCTTTTTTCCCCCACATCCACGCCAGCACCGGTTGTTCTTCTGTTTTGGATGTGTGCCAGTCTCTGTGGGGTGAGATAGTATCTCATTGTTGTTTTGATTTGCATCTCCCTGATGATTAAAGATGAAGAGCACTTTTTCATATGCCTTTTGGCCATTCGAATTTCTTCTTTTTTGGAAGCTTCTTTCATTTCTTCTCCCCATATTTTGATGGGGTTCGCTGTTTTCTTCTTGTAGAGTGCTACCAGTGCCTGATATATCCTGGATATTAACCCCTTGTCAGATGGGTATTGGGTGAATATCCTTTCCCACTCTGTGGATTGTCTTTGTATCTTGGTCACCGTTTCTTTTGAGGTGCAGAAGCTTTTCAATTTTATATAATCCCATTTGTTTATCATTGCTTCCATTTGCTTGGTCAGTGGTGTGTTATCTTTAAAGATACTTTTCGTTTTGATGTCGTAGAGCGTTTCTCCTATGTTTTCTTCGATGTACCTTATAGATTCATGTCTGATATCGAGATCTAGAATCCATTTTGATCTGACTTTTGTGCATGGCATTAGAAGGAGGTCTAAGTTCATTTTTTACATGTAGCTGCCCAGTTTTCCCAGCACCATTTGTTGAAGAGGCTTTCTTTGCTCCACTTAATATTTTTTGCTCCTTTATCGAAGATTAAGTGGTTGTATATTTGTGAGTGCGATTCAGGATACTCAGTTCTATTCCATAGGTCTACAGGTCTGTCTCTATACCAATACCACACTGTCTTAATTACAACTGCTCTGTAGTAGAGCTTGAGGTTGGGGAAAGTGATACCTCCCATCTTCTTTTTCCCAAGTATTGCTTTAGCTATTCGTGGGGGTTTTATTATTCCATACAAATTTCAGGAGTGTTTGTTCAATTTCTTTGAAGAACACATGGGTATCTTTATAGGGACCGCATTGAATCTGTCTAAAGCTCTAGGGAGTATTACCATTTTGATAATGTTAATCCTTCCTATCCATGAGCAGGGAATGTGTCTCCATTTCCTCAGGTCTTCTTTTATTTCCTGAAGTAACGTTTTGTAGTTTTCTTTGTAGAGATCCTTTACATTCTTTGTCAGACTGATTCCTAGGTATTTGATTTTCTGGGGTGCAATTGTGAATGGTATAGTTTCTTTAATGTCCCTTTCTTCTCTTTCTCTGTTTGCATATAGGAAGGCCATTGACTTTTGGGTATTGATTTTGTACCCTGCTACTCTACTATAAGAATGTATTATTTCTAGGAGCCTCTTGGTAGAGAGTTTCTGGTTTTCCAGGTATAATATCATGTCATCTGCAAATAGTGATAACTTGGCTTCTTCCCTTCCTATATGGATGCCCTTAATGTCTTTTTTCTTCCCTGATTGCTATGGCAAGTACTTCGAGTACTATATTGAATAGAAGTGGTGAGAGTGGGCAGCCTTGTCTTGTCCCTGATCTTAAGGGGAAGGCTTTCAGTTTTTCCCCATTGAGAATGATGCTTGCTGTGGGCTTGTAGTAGATGGCCTGGATTATCTTGAGGAAGGTTCCTTCAATCCCCATTTTACGGAGAGCTTTCATCATGAACGGGTGTTGAATCTTGTCAAATGTCTTCTCTGCTTCTATTGATATGATCATATGGTTTTTATTTTTCTTTTTGTTGATATGATGTATTATGTTGATTGACTTGCGGATGTTGAACCATCCTTGCATTCCCGGGATGAATCCCACTTGGTCATGGTGTACAATCTTTTTGATGACTCTTTGGATTCTATTTGCTAGTATTTTGTTGAAGATCTTAGCATCTGTATTCATCAGGGGAATAGTCTGTAGTTTTCCTTTTTTGTGACATCTTTGTCTGCTTTGGGTATCAGGGGTGATATGTGCCTAGTAAAAAGCTATTTGGGAGTATTTCTGTTTCTTCAATTTGCCGGAAGAGCTTAAAAAAAGAATTGAGAGTAGGTCCACTTTAAAGGTTTTGTAGAATTCACTGGTTAATCCATCTGGACCTGGGCTTTTGTGTTTGGGGAGACTTTTGATTACCGATTCTATTTCCTCGATGGAGATTGAGGCGTTCATTTCATTAAGTTTTTTTACTGTATCCCACCACTGCCTTCGGGCTTGGAGGGTGTCTTCTGAGAAGTCTGCTGAAAGTCGAATGGATGCTCCTTTGTATACAATTTCCTTCTTTGATCTTGCTGCCTGAAGAATTATGTCTCTGTCTATGGCATCCATTACTTTGACTAGGATGTGTCTTGGGGTCTTTCTATTGGGGTCTCTCTTGCTGGTATGCGCCGGGCTTCTTGGATCTGGATGCCTTCATCCTTTAAACTCGGGAACTTTTCAGCCAGGATGTTTTTAACTGTTTTTATTTCCTTAGGGTTACTTTCCTGTCCCTCTGGGACTCCGATGATTCTTATGTTGTTCCGCCTGGCTTCATCCCATTGTTCTCTGTTCAGTTGCTGATCCATTTTTCGATCTTTTTCCATCTTATATAGTTCTCTGAGTGCTTTCTGCAGCTCATCTTCAGTCTCACTGATTCTCTCTTCCGCTGCTGTCATCCTACTGTTGAGAGCCCCCGATTGTGTTTTTTCATTTCATCTACTGAGTTTTTAAGCGATAATATTTCTATTTGCATGGTTCTCATTTCTGCTCTCATTTCCTCCCGTAGTTTCTTGACTGCCCTTTCAACAGCTTCGTTTATGTTCTCCTGTATTTTATTGGACATCTGCTCAATTTTTTCGTTGAGCTCCTTAAACATCCTACCAATTTCTTCTCTAATTTCATTGTCAGAGTGATCATGCACATCTGTATTCTTTTTTGATTCTTCACGGTCGATTCCTTCATCTGTTCTTCGAGCTGGGGATCTGCGTTGTTTTCCCCATGGTGTTGTGGTGTTCAGGGATAGATTCCTCTAGTGTACTGTTTCTTTTTTCTTGAGGGTATTACCTTCCCTTGGTGTTGAATTTCCTAGTTTTAGTATTAATTGCTGCCGCTTACGCGCCGCCCGCCCGGCCAGAAGCACACCCCAGGGACTCTACCTGAGATGCAGACAGGCCGTGTGAGAGTTCAAAATGACCATATTCATTCATTTTAAAGTCATCGTCTATTAAATTTCTATGAGGGTTTTCTACTAAGCATGAATAGTCCAATAGAGTCAATTACAGGAAATGCTAAACTTTAATCTGTTACCTTTATTGTATGGTTTATAAAATCCAGATGCCTTAATATATCAAAATAACTTGATTTTCAAAAATAATATTAAATGGCAATTTTAAAGAACACGATATTCAAATTGGCATTAAAATTAATTTTCATTAGAACACAAACACATTAATTCATTTATTTATTTTGTATGTGTATTTTCATCTATAATGGCAGAGTAGTTGCAACAGAACCATATAACTTCAAATCTTAAATATTTGATGTTTTCCTAGAAAAGTTTAGGTGACCCTTACAATGGATCATCTGTATAAAATATTTACCTACTTTTTAGTTTTGGGTATTTTGTTTTTATTTTTTTTTTAGTTTGGGGGTTATAGTTGTTGATTCTCAACAGGGTTTAAACCTGGCTCTGTCTGAGACCATTTCTGGCAATGCACAGGGGCCTTTGTAGTACCTTTGGGTTGAACACAGTAAGATTCATGCAAGGGAAGTACTTTCATTATTTTATTATTCCTCTAGCCACATGTTTTAGGAATTCATGCAACAATTTGTTAAGAAAATAATGTTCTGCAGATAGTTATTTTATTTTTTAAAAAAATAAACCTTCTGTTTATTTATTTTTCACTATCACTATCACTATCTCACTATCGTCCCGTTATCATCTATTTGCTAGAGCGGGCACCAGTAATATCTCCCTATGTCCTGTCACAAGCTAGTAGAACCCAAAGGCATCTATCTGCTTGCTCCAGATACATAAAGAGCCTCA
Source organism: Cryptotis parvus (assembly GCA_021461705.1). Taxonomy (NCBI): domain Eukaryota; kingdom Metazoa; phylum Chordata; class Mammalia; order Eulipotyphla; family Soricidae; genus Cryptotis; species Cryptotis parvus. The sequence continues at coordinate 11,772 of JAJIBD010004593.1, read as the reverse complement.
AACAATTATATTAGGTCAAGGGAATGACCTAATATAAATGTTTCTGGTATTTGGCATATCAAATAGTACACGAGCAGCTTGCCAGGCTTGCCGTGCAGGTGGCATACTGTTGTAGTCACCTCTAAATAAAGCATTTATTGATGAAACGCGGCGGGCGCTTAGCGGCGCGGCGCGAGCCGGCCTCATGATAGTCTGGTCTGCTGGGTGGAGTTGTGACGAGAGGGAAGTCGGGATGTGGAAAATGGCGGGCCCCATGAAGTAGGGGAGGGTGGTCTGGCTTGTTGTGAGGCTCTGCTGGGGTGGTAGGCCAGGGCTAGAACCCGCCATGCCTCCAGGGCGCCTCACGAGCAGCTGGGCACAGGGAGAGCAAGTAGCAGCTCTGCCCCATGTCTGAGAGTCTTTGGTTCAGCATACCTGGGCTGGATTGAAAAAAAAAAAAACTGCTGCAGGGTGACTTTAGTGTGTAACTTGATCCTCATGAGAATCTTGTGATTTGGTGTGATTTCTCTTTTATCCTTCATGAAATACTAAATGAATAGTATGCCAAATGTCTGACAAGTAGTAAGAGAGAAGACATAATTAATAATGAATGTGGAATTCTTAATTTGATTCCTACTCCAAATTCTTCAGTATTTTTAATATGATTTCATTGATACTATTTCCTAATCTAATTTCTCTTTGTACCTACTATACGGTTGAAATATTATATCAAAATTCTTATATACAAGCTAATGTCTCATTAAAGCTTATAGAAAAGAAAAATAGACCTTCAGCAGAACAGAACCCAAAGTAGGACCAATTGAATATTTCTATTTCAAATTCAACCATTTAGATTTTAATTATAAATATTCCTTGCTAGTTCTAATCATACTGGTTTTCTTGCAGTATACAGTGCTGTGAAATCACCACATATTTTGTAAGTAATCTTTCAGAAATGTGAATTTATGTGTTGGGATATGCTGGGCACCCCAACAAAATCCGGGAGCAAAGCAGGAATCTCAGTGGAGCCTCCACTTGTCAGGGTATACTGGGTACCCCAACAAAATCTGGGAGCCAGGTCAAAACTGCTGGATATAGGATATATCTACTTTTGATATTTTAATAAGTTTCTATACTGTTTACATTTTCATTTTTATCCACAGTATGAATTTATTTCTCCAAAATCTCTACCTATTTATAGTCATACATATATGACTATTCTCATATGTGTATGAGAATATAACTAGTTATTTTATTTGCATTTATGGGTAGTACTGAGAAAAATTTGCAATTTTTCATGTGCCTGCTTATTGCAGGACTCCTCTAAGAGCCTCTGCATCTGCTCTGAATTGCCTCCTGCAAATCACTTCGTAGATAAGGGGGTAGTTTAAATGTGGCAGTTTATCTGACCATGTATTCTGTACTGGCTGGTATAAATATTCTCTCATGCTACCACAATCATCATGGGACTAGCTAGATCTTACCAGCATATTTGCCCGGCCACGTTGGATCTCTAAGTAATTAGACCAGAGAGAAATGCTGTTTGCTTCCAAGCAAGCATGGCTCCCTGATAACACAAAGGCAACTAAAATACAAAACTAGCGTGGAGTAGAAGAGACTTGTGAAGTCTTGGAGAAATATTTAACTGGCATTTGTATAAGTCTTTGGTACAAAGACATGCCATCTCAGAAACCCCCTTCTCTACCCTATAAAATCATTTCCAGGCAGATCTTGGCTTTAAACATTAGCATATAATAGAGCCTAGGTGAGGTGCTGGGAGAAATTACCTGAGGGCATTTAACCCTTCCTGCTTCCCATAATAGTGGGAGGTCTGAGTTGCAGGGACATAAAACCAGCCTGCTTCCTCTCTCTCTCTCTCTCTCTCTCTCTCTCTCTCTCTCTCTCTCTCTCTCTCTCTTTTCTCTCTCTCTCTCTCTGTCTCTCTCTGGGCTCTCTCTTTGTGAGCTTGCACCCTTCTTGGGAGTCTTGTCTTTTTTCTCCTTTTTTACAGGGCCTTAACACGTGGTGGCCACCATCTTGGCCTACATTGGCTGGGGTTCTAGCTGGGAATCCTAAGCACAGGGTTTTTCCTATTGCTGACTTGTATGCCTGAACCTGTGATAAGTAAAGCCTTTTAAAACTGCATCAGATTCCTGAGTCTTCATCCATTTCCCGCCGGCTCGGAGGTAGAAGGGAACTTGCTTTCCAGCACTGTTGGGGATCCTGGCAGTGTCCCCGACACCTGCTAACTATTTCTATGCCTTCTTATATCTACTTACAACTTCTGCCCTTCCTTAATGATGCTATTTTTATTGCTGTATTGTTGAATTTTATATTAAACTTATATAGGTATTAGACATCAGCCTTTGTCAAACATAGTGCATCAATACTTTCTCCTATTCAGCCTGCTTTTTTTTTCATTTTAATGGTAGATTTCCTCCTTATGCTGAAGCTGTTTTTGTTTTATATACTCTTATTTATTTATTTTTTATTTCATTTAACTTGCTGTGGAAGTAATATAAAAAATATCACTAAAACCTATACTATAGAGAATATTCCCTATATTTTATACATGAATTAGTTGTTAAATAAAATTTAACATTGCTGATAGAGTCTCAATTGACGATGTTCCTCACTATGGAAGAAACTAGTTTTGTTTCCATTTTAACATTTAAATTTTCTTTTCTGTTGTTGTTTTGGGGACAGACCCAGTGATGCTTTGGGCTTATTCCTGGTTCTGTGCTTAGGGATCACTAGTGTTCAAAGAATCATATGGTCTACCAGGGATCGAACCTGTTCAGTAATGTGTGAAGCAAGCACCCTACCACTATACTGTCACTCCAAACTACATTGAAATTTATTTTCTTCAAGTTTGTCACTTTGTTGAATTTTCTTTTGGATTTGCTAAAATGCTTGCTTTATTCCCTTGTATTAGTTAAATAAAATCTTTAATATGTTCATTTATATACTTGTACTAGCGACATATTACATTTCATCAAAACTATTTTGAGTGACATAAGACTTCCACTGTGATATGCTCTGGATTCACCTAGAAGGACCATGTAAACTTCATAACTAGTGACCCTCTTAAAGGTTTACATCTAGTTGATTATTTTGTTGTATGCCATTGTAAACATGGTTGTGCCAATATAGAACTGATGACCTCAATGTATAACATTACTGCCAACAAGTACTTGGGAAATATATGTATATTATACGTAATTTATAATAACTATTATTGAAAATGTTAAGAATCCTGTGTGTATTTGTATTTACTCATTGCTACTATGGTTTTTTGCTTTTCTTTAGCTTTTATTATGTCTAAAGGTAGATCTTTTTTGCATTTTAAATGCAACATTTTTTTCCAAATTTCATAACATCATCATGGCTTGTAATATCATTCTTTAGGTCTTCATTATGTTCAGAAAAATAATAGTACTGCTAAAATTGGGATTCATGATTATTGCATAGAGCTCAGTCTTTCAAGATGTGCTAACAGATGAGGATAAGATCATCATTCTTTTGGTTCAGAATAATAGTGTAACAGGTAGGGTGCTTGCCTTGCAAAACAGCAAACCCTAGTTCAATCCGCAATGTCATTGTATGGTCCCCAAATCCTCACTAGGAATAATTCCTTAGCATAGAGCTAGAGTTAAGACTGAGCATCACAAGGTGTGACTCAAAAAATCATCTTTATTAGGCCATTTCGAGTAAGAGAAAATAAACTTATTATTTATAGGACTTTCAGTATCTATCTCCATTTTATTTTAAGTAACCCATTCAATGATTTCTATCTGCATCCTTCACTCTTTCTAATTCTCAAAATTCACTCTGGAACTCACACTTTTGTGAAATAACAATTAAAGATATCTCCTGGTATTTTTAAAAATTTTTTATTTGAAATTGAAACATTTCAGCCTGAATCAAGAAAGGAAAAGGTCTCTGAATGCCTACATGAAACACTGTATCACTGTCTTCCCGTTCATCATGGATTTTCTCGAACGGGCACCAGTTACCTCCCCATATGACCTGTCTCATGCAAGTAGAGCCCAAGGGCACCTGCTTACTCCAGGAACATAAAGAGCCTCAAACCATTCCATCAGGTCATGGCAATGAGGTCTATAATTGTTACTGGTATCTGGCATATCAAATACGGACACGGGTAGCTTGCCAGGCTCTGCCATGCGGGTAGCATACTCTTGTAGTCATTTCTAAATCCAGCATTTATTGATGAGCCGGGCTGTGATAGGCTGGTCTGCTGGGTGGAGTTCTGATGAGGGGGAAGTCCGGATGTGAAAAATGGAGGTCCTCATGGAGTGGGGGGGGGGTCGTCTGGCTTGTTGTGAGGCTCTGCTGGGGTGGCGGGCCAGGGATAGAACCTGCCATTTCTCCCGGGCGCCTCATGAGCGGCTAGGCACAGTGAGAGCCAGTAGCAGCTGGCGGAAATGATGGATGGAAGAAATCCATCAGGATGCTTGCTTCTGCATCCTCAGTCCTCCTGACACCCCAGAGCAGTCTCTCAGTTCCCAATGGTTCTTTTTCTGAGGACATCTGCCTTCCATCTTGCTCCTTCAAACAGTCAGGGGTTAGGAAGATGATGCAAAGATCATGAGGGTCTACATGAAACAAAGTAAAGACAATGTCATAAGGGAAATACATAAGGTAGTTTTGAAAAATACTCTTTTAGTATGGCTCTTCATAGTAAGCCTTATGTACACCAGTACATTGGCTCTAAATCTTAGTAGCTCTCTCAGGGTTAAAGCATATCCAAATCAATCTGTAAGATAAAGCACCACTTGGAGGCACATATCTATGGAAGAAGAGATTTTACTGTAATGAAAAAATGGCCCTGAAAATGCAATTTTTATTCTTTTCCCAAATACATTTATCCTATCCAAGGAGCCATATTATGCAGAATGTTTCTGAAGATTGTATAAAACTCTATTTTAACTATTCTCATCACAATTCTTAGACTTAAAGAATCTTGCATGAGGATTTAATTTTGACAAACTTATGGCATTTTCCTTCAAGACAAATATGCATTTACATCCCTTGTCAACAGAGATTCTGGTACCAAATTTGACTTAACACAATATCACAACTTCCACTTAAAGATGAGTGAAATAAATTGGAGGACTGCAATTTTATGGATGAAGAAGCAAAACCAGTAAGTGGAAAATATCCCTGCTTTTAGATGTGTACTTGACTTTCTTCCACTGTGGAGAAGCCTGTGTTCTCTCTCCTGCTTGTTCTTTTGTTTGCCTTTCTCCTTCTCTCCTTTTATGTCCCTAATAAACTTGTTTTATTTAAATTTCTTCTCTTCTCCCAAAATTTGTTCATCTTCTTCTGAAATTCTTTTCTATGAGGGAAGGAAAACGGACCTGAAAGACAAGGGTAAGACTTAGGACTGACTGCAAAGAGAAAATATTTTCCTGCAAAAAGCAATGCTCTATCAAGCCTAAATCTATGGTTCCCTTAGAAATATAGGGTGGCAGGGATCATTTCCCATGCCCTTCAGAACAAATGAACTTCAGGTGCAGCTTGATGACTACCTGCTGGGGCTGGTGCAATACAAGGTTTGTACACACAGAGATCATTACTGCAAACTTTTATAAGTCCTAAATTTTCCAGACACTGCATTGGGTGACCACAGTGGGTAGTTAGGCAAGTGGTATATATCCTTCTCCAAGATACAGGTTCTCTTTCCCCATTTCACATAAAGCACTCAGAGAACTCTATTCATTTATAGATGTTGCTTTTCCACAACACTGTATTGCTCATGTTCATCTTTCTCCCTCATGAATATGTAATAATATCCAAAAAAAACTAGTAGACAAAAAACAGTTACATTGCTCTATCTCTGCTGGACATAAATCCAGATACTAAAGAGACTACAGCAATAATACATGCTGTATTATTGCCGTAGTGTGTATATATATACATATATATGCACACTATATATATATACACTATATATATACACACTATATATATACACACTATATATACACACTACAGCAATAATACAGCATCTATTATTGCTGTAGTCTCTATATATGTCTCTATATATGTATATATATATATATATGCACCTTGCAGAAATATATATATATATACACCTTGCAGAAAGTCAATCAAGGTTCTATCTCCAGCATCCTATATGGTCCCCTGAGTAATTTCTTAATGTAGATCCAGCAATAATTCCTGAGTGTCGCCATGTGTAGACCCAAACCCCCAAATTAAAAATAAAGAAAGAAAGATACTTCTCTTTGAAGCAGTTTTTGAGCTCATGCTTGTGGGCATCTACTATAACTTATTTTTATGTCAAGGAAGCCTTTCTTTTCTGTTTGGCTATTCATAAGCTTTTACAAAGGACAGCTATTTTAACTAATATCCAAGAATTATTCAATATTTAATAAAAGTATTTTGTGAGCAAACTATTAAAATAGAGTGTACAAAATACAGACCTGCCATTATTTACCTTTGTTTAGAGGAATAACAAAGAACATATATGTTTCTTTCATTTTACTTAGGATAGTTGGTAATTGTCGAATATAAATATAATTTAATGTCTGGTGTTCTGGGTAACAAAGTATAGTATTTCATCATTGTCTTAGAAGGATGATAGCAAAACAAAATGAATAACGTTTCCATGATCAACACCTTTGTAAATTTCCAAGTTTCCTTTAAATACCATAAATCATGTAAACAGAATGCATTATATCATTTTTTGTACCATTCATCTACTTAATTTTACAGTCTTTTTCCATGTGTGAATTATTTTAATGTATCCATGATTTATCTCTCACATATACTCAATTGGCAAAAGTTTCTATCACCTAGAACATATTAATTACTTTAATGTAGCAACAAATTCAGAACATTTGGCAGAGAGAGCATAAATGGGGAGATCAAGTTAGATGGATAAAGCACTTAGAAGAAAGCACTTGAGAATGGTTTGTGGAGATGTTAATTTAATGTCATTGAATTCTGAGAAAACTAATAATGCAAATATATTAGATAAAAGATCATTTTAATTAGAGTTTTAATAACTTTTTTGTGGAATCATTTACATCATAAATCTATAGTTTTATATCAATGCCATCAATAATAATGATTAAATTGAATATATACATATAAGAAACCATAGAGAACTAAAATTACATGGAATAAATAAAAGTAATATCACAATAAGATAATTAAATTTGTCAAATATGTTGAATATTAAACTGAATAAAGAGTGCTATGATTTATTTACACTGTGAAAAATAAACCATAATTAAACATTAAACTAAACTTTAAAAATATCTATCTTTAAATTTGTGATATCTTTAAATATGTGTATTAATGAAAATAAAAAAGAAACTATAATCAAGATTTTGCTTTGAATGTCGTTCAAGAGGCTATCAATCAAGAGTCTAGATGAGCAGTTATGAAGCAACTTTCTTAGCAATAAATTCGTAGGCTTGAGTTATGACAGGCTCATGTCCTCAAACCATGTTTCATAACTTTTCTCTGACTCCCTTTCAACCTTGTTTCCGTCCTTTGGTTAGTCCCCTTATACTACCAGTTGAGAACCTAGTCTCTGACTATACTCCCCATGGTGTCATGTTTACTTGTGACCCCTTTGAAAAATACTGGGATTTTTACAATGCCCCCTGTTGAGAAACATTTTTGACATCTGGTGATGTTCATGGATTACTCCTGACTCTGATCATGCCTGAAGGTGCTAGGATCAATCTGATAATTACCTTCTGCAAAGCAAATGTGTTAAACCTATGTATGGCAAACCACAATTTGCAAAAGAAGAGAGAGAGAGAAAGAGAAGAGCAAGAGAGAAAGAGAGAGAGAGAGACGAAAAGAGCCTGCTATAGAGGCATAGAGGCAGGTGGAAGGTTTTGGGAGAGGAAATCTGGGGACATTGGTGGTAGGAAATATACATTGGTCGAGGAATGGGTGCTTAAACACTGTATGACTAAAACCCAATCATGAACAGTTTTGTAATTGTCTATTCCATGGTGATATAATACAATTAAAAAAAAAAGGTAAAAATCCTATTTCTCTGGCCTGAGAGTATCTATTTAAAAAAAAGGGGGGCCCCTCTGATTAGCATGAAAAGATAGTCAATTCCTTTGAGTGACCTCTGAGGCATAAAAATCCAGTCTACATACTATAATACTGATATAGGCATTTTAGGTAATTAAAAATAGAGACACACTTTACTTTCTCACTAACCCAATTCCAGGTGAGTTGAAAATTTTTTGAGTCCAGATTTAATTCACTTTGGAATGATTTCAAAATCGCCATTCAGCTGATTGTGGTAAATCAACCAAGTACATGCATGGATATATATATATATATATATATATATATATATATATATATATATATATATATAGTATAATTTGTAGCATTAATCCTATGAACTTCAGTAATGTTTCATTTCTTCCTATTAAAGATTTTCTTAAAAATAAATAACTAAAATCTTAATTTAGTTTTCTACATACTTGGACTGTATCTGAATTTCTTCTTTATAGAACTAGTCTGCCCATACCTTTTATCTAGCTTAGGAAACAACAACTACCTAAAGTCACATAAAACAATTGTAACTGTTCACTGAGCTATGAAAACCAATGAGGCAAAATTAAATTTCAACCCTAAATTGATTTTTCCTGCCAATTAATTCCTATTTGGTTACTCATTATTAGTCATTTGTTTATGTTCTATTAAATTCAGTTTATCACTTTTTTAAGATGAGTGTCCCAGTGCTAACCCTAAGAATTGGGTTTCTGAAAAGCAATTATCTTGTTGTTGAAACTTCTGAAAATATTTTAAATTTTGTGTTCTTTTTTTTTATTTTCTTTTTTTTTTTTTTTTTTAATTTATTTTTTTTTAATTTTTTTTATTTTTAAAATTGCAAAGATATACAATTAAAAAGTTCATATTTGGGTTTTGGTCAAACAGTGTTGCAGCACCCATCCCGCCACCAGTGCCCATCTCCCACCACCAACGTCCCCGGTTCCCCCCCCTCCCCCCAGCCCTGCTCCATGGCAGGTTCTTGATTTCTTTTCATTTCTCTCTCTCTTTCTCCTTTCCCCTCCTCCAGACTATGGGTTACAGAACATATATTAAAGGGTTGTCATGTGTATCTTCTTGCCTCTATTTAATGCTCAGTTCTAGGTTGGCATTAGTACCCTCAACAATTGTTAGCACACTGTTCCATTTCTGTCTTACCTAGCCTCTGAATCCCACACGTTTGTGATAATTTCCACCTTTGACAGGACCTCCTGATATATGTTTCACTTGACCTTGGATATTGGTATCATAATATGTACCTATATATTTATGTTATGCAGATAAATGCAGTCATTCTGTATCTGTCTCTCTCCTTCTGGCTAATTTCGCTCAACATAATCTTCTCCATGTCCATCCATTTGTAGGCAAATTTTATAACTTCATTTTTCCTAACAGCTGCATAGTATTCCATTGTGTAGATGTACCAAAGCTTCTTTATCCAGTCATCTATTTTCGGGCACTCTGGTTGCTTCCAGATTCTGGCTATTGTGAATAATGCTGCTATGAACATAAAAGTAGGGATGGTGTTTCCCGGCGTATTTTTGGCTTCCCAGAGTAGATTCCCAGGAGTGGTATGGCTGGGTCAAATGGGAGTTCAATTTCTAGTCTTTGGAGGAAAGTCCATATTGTTTTCCAGAAAGGCTGTACCAGCCGGCATTCCCACCAACAATGGATGAGTGTCCCCTTTTCCCCACACCCACGCCAGCACTTGTTGTTCTTGTTCTTTGAATATGTGCCAGTCTCTGTGGTGTAAAGTGGTATCTCATTGTTGTTTTGATTTGCATCTCTCTGATGATTAGTGATGATGAGCATTTTTTCATATGTTTTTTTGCCATTCGAATTTCTTCCTTGCTGAAGTTTCTGTCATTTCTTCTCCCCATTTTTTGATGGGGTTGTTTGTTTTCTTCTTGTAAAGTTCTACCAGTGCCTGATATATCCTGGATATTAACCCCTTATCAGATGGGTATTGGATGAATATTCTTTCCCATTCTGTGGACTGCTTTTGTATCTTAGTCACTGTTTCTTTTGAGGTGCAGAAGCTTTTTAGTTTCATGTAGTCCCATATGTTTATCTTTTCTTCTAGTTGCTTTGTTAGTGATGTTTCATCTTTGAAGATGCCTTTAGCTTCAATGTCATGGAGGGTTTTTCCTATATTTTCTTCAATGTACTTTATGGATTCAAGTCTGATATTCAGATCTTTAATCCACTTTGATCTGATTTTTTGTGCATGGTGTTAGACACAGGTACAAATTCATTCTTTACATGTCGCTGCCCAGTTTTCCCAACACCACTTGTTGAAGAGGCTTTCCTTACTCCATTTTAGACTCGTTGTACCTTTATCAAAGATTAAATGATCATGTGTTTGAGGTTGGGTGTCAGGATACTCAATTCTATTCCATAGGTCCACAGGTCTGTTTTTATTCCAATACCATGCTGTTTTAATTACTACTGCCTTGTAGTACAGTTTGAAGTTGGGTAAGGTGATGCCTCCCATCTTCTTTTTCCCGAGGATTGCTTTAGCTATCCTTGGGGGTTTATCGCTCCATACAAATTTCAGGATTGTTTGGTCAATTTCTTTGAAGAATGTCATGGGTATCCTTATAGGGATTGCATTGAATCTGTACAGAGCTCTAGGGAGTATTACCATTTTGACAATGTTGATTCTCCCCATCCATGAGCAGGGAATATGTTTCCATTTCCTTGTGTCCTCTTTTATCTCTTGGAGCAGTGTCTTGTAGTTTTCTTTTATACAGGTCCTTTACACACTTGGGTAAGTTGATTCCTAGGTATTTGATTTTCTGTGGCACAATTGTGAATGGAATAGTTTCCTTAATATCCCTTTCTTCTCTTTCGTTATTTGTATATAGGAAAGCCACCGACTTTTGCGTGTTGATTTTGTATCCTGCCACTCTACTATATGTGTCTATTGTTTCTAGGAGTTTTTTGGTAGAGAGTTTAGGGTTCTCTAGGTATAATATCATGTCATCTGCAAATAATGATAGCTTGACTTCTTCCTTGCCTATCTGGATGCCCTTGATGTCCTTTTTCTTCTCTGATTGCTATGGCAAGTACTTCCAGTACTATATTGAATAAAAGAGGTGAGAGTGGGCAACCTTGTCTTGTCCCTGATCTCAGGGGAAGGCTTTCAACTTTTCCCCATTGAGAATGATGCTCGCTGTGGGCTTTTGGTAGATGGCTATAACTATCTTGAGGAAAGTCCCTCAATTCCCATTTTCTGGAGGGTTTTAATCATGAACGGGTGCTGGATCTTGTCAAATGCTTTCTCTGCTTATTGATAGGATCATATGGTTTTTATTTTTTCTCTTATTGATATGATGTATTATGTTGATTGATTTGCGAATGTTGAACCATCCTTGCATACCCGGATGAATCCTACTTGGTCATGATGTATAATCTTCTTGATGAGTCTTTGGATTCTGTTGGCTAGTATTTTGTTGAAGATCTTAGCATCCGTGTTCATCAGGGATATTGGTCTGTAGTTTTCTTTCTTTGTGTTGTCTCTCCCTGCTTTGGGTATCAGGGTGATATGTGCCTCGTAAAAAGCTGTTTGGGAGTGTTTCTGTTTCTTCTATTTCCTGGAAGAGCTTGAACAGGACAGGCAGTAGGTCCTCCTTAAAGGTTTGGTAGAATTCACTAGGGAATCCGTCTGGACCTGGGCTTTTGTGTTTGGGGAAGACTTTTAATTACTGTTTCTAT
>JAJIBD010004592.1:0-35582 GCA_021461705.1 Cryptotis parvus | reverse complement strand
CATTAATATAATAGTAATAAATATTTAACAAATCTATTATCTTAACATCTCTCTAGCTCTATTGCACTTTTACTTTCCAGAAACATTCCAGAAACACTTATCTATAACCTTGCAAAAACTTGCTCACTTCCCCCTTAATATTTCAGTTCATTCCAATCTGACTTCTGTGCCCTCTTCACCACCAAAATAGCCTCTGTATAAAATACCAAAGGCTTCCACATCATTAAATTCACCAGGCAGAAGCTTCATGGTTTTGACTCAATTTACCTCTGGCAACAAGTCAGTTGGCCATTCTCTTCCCACCTCCTGGCATTTATTCGAATCTTCACTTCTCTGTCACTTAGAAAATTCTCATTATTTTCCTCCTACCTTTGCGATGACCATCACGCAACCATGTTCTAACCTCTGAATTCAATTCTCTACTTAAATTTTGCCTGTTTTTTTTCTTCTCTCTCTTGTGTCCATTTTCCTTTTTTCCCTGTGTTTTCAAACTAGGATAGTTCATTCCTTTTATGGTTCAAATGACTTTTCCTACACCAACTCTGTAGTCTCTAAGCTCCACAACTCAAGAACTGTATGTTCAAAACTGACGTAGAATGTGCTGGCAGAACAGTACACAGAATGGGCACCTCAGACTTAAGCTTGCTCCCCTGGTGGACCTCAACTTGACAAAGCATTACTTTGTGGTTCACAGTAGAAAATTTCAGGAGACTTCTTCAAGTATTGCTCATATTTTTCACATATAATCCAAGTCCTATTACCATTTAAGTCTCCTGAAAACTACTGACTTCTATATCTCTACTACTATAAGTTGAATTCATCTTCATTATGATTCTTCACCTGGACTCTTTCACTAGCATACTTATATGTCTTCTGCACTTCTGTTCAGAGTAATAAATATTTCATGTACTTATATATAATAGACACTTATATAATTACTCATTTTTACTTAAATTTAAAAAGAAACCTGTTACCATTACTAATATGAACAAAGTCCTTCATGATAAAGCTATTTTTCTGTAACTCCAATTCCATTCACAAAAGTTCTTCCCAAATCTTTATTTTGAAAAAAATACTTTGCACTTTCTCAAACATTCCAAATTCTAACCTCAGCCTTATTTTTTTGTTCAAATCCTATACTAAATTCAGGATTCAACTGGTAAATTTCTAAGTATTCTTTCAGTCTTCATTAATTTATTTTTTATTATGGCACAGGAGATGGAAACTGGGACCTCCCACATTCAAATTATGTGCTCTACCACTGAGCCACATTCTCTGTGCAGTCTCCATTTAATGCCCAACTTTTCAATTCTCAATTCAGCACTTCAGAAATCTGCTCTAATGACAACTAAAGAACAATCAGATCTCTGTGCATCCCAGTGTCTATTATATAGTAGATTCTCAAGAAAGTCAATGAAAAGTGAATGAAGGTTAAAAGGGTCATAATCAATGTCATGATAATAGAAAATACTTTAATACTACTAGAAAGGTCAGTGTTAATATATGGAAGTAAAAAGTAGCTTGTTCTGTGTTGCTCCAAGGAACAAAATTAAGCTCATAGTTGATTGAATATAGAAAACTAATTTTAGCTCAATATTATGTAGATAAAGTTATGACAACTAGATCTGTCAAAATAGAATGGCTTCTCTCAGATAGAAATACTTAAAGACTAGAAGTTGATTGGGCCATGGAAGAGGGACATACATGCAGGCAAGTTGATTAAAATATTTGTTGCCTAGGAGCTGGAATGATAGTACAGGGAACAGGGCATTTGCTTTGCATGTAGATGACTCGGGCTTGATCCCCTGCATCCCATATGGCCCCCTGACAACACCAGGAGTAATTCCTGAGTGCAGAACCAGGAGTAACCCCTGAGCAGCACTCGGTGCGACCCAACCCCTGTCCCCACCCCACCCAAAAAAGAATATTTGACACCTCTTGCAACCTTGAAAGTCTGTGCAATTTATCTCGACACTTAATACATTTTCATTTTTAGTATTAAAAATTGTAACTATTTCCAGCACCATGTCCATGAATCTCAATTATCAATAAAAGTATATCTTTCATTTATTATTTAATAAGGTGGTTTCTTCAAATGTCTATCAGAATAAAGCAGAATTTAATTTCTTTTACATAATTAATTCAATACTAATGCAAGTAAGTGTAATCAATTTGGAACAATTTGCAACAGAATAAAGGTTTCTTGGTTAACCCTCATTCAACCAGATATCCAATCAACCAAGAAAACACATGACTTAAACATCTTAGAAAACCCAGGGCCCCTTTCCCTTCTGGTTTTTTAGCCAGTTTGCTGGAGAGTGTTAAATTTTGTATCAATTTACATGTTTGTTTACAAAAAAAACACCTTAAAGTAGAGGGAAAAAAAAATCTAGCCAGTCTAGCCTATTGTACCTCTACTTATAAAGTAATTTCATGGGGTGGTAGGGATGGGGGAAAATAAAAAAGAAAGTAGGTGGGGTAAAATGAAGGGAATGGTGGGAAAGGCCTAAACACTGCAATTTTCCAGCTATTTTCATCCAAATTGTCTGCAATTTCCCAGTGGCCCAGGCTCCAAATTGCAAGTGAATGCTGCAGTAGTAATCCGGCTGGAGCACAAATGCTGTCACCGTAGTAACTGCCAGAACCACAACAGAACATGCAGACGTATCTGTGCCAAGGAAGCAGAGCACCCGCCAAAGCAGAGTCCATGCCTAAAGCAGAGGAGCACCAAGGAATTTTGCTCAGGTTCCTTGTCCCACTCTCTGGCTTCTAGAATTCTAGAGAATCTACACCAAGACCTGCAAGATCTGCGAGCACCTGAATCAGAAGCATCCAATTTAAACATAAGAAACTGATTTCATTCTCCATTCCTCTCCCTGTACTGATGAGAAAACAGATCCAGAGATGAGTAATTTCCCTGAAGTTACACAAGTAAGCAATATGGTTGAGATGTGAGACTGTGGCACCATTTCTTTTGCTCTTATGAAAGAAATGTGAATGTGAAAAGATGTGAATAACTTGATCTATTTCCTTCTCTGATCAATGTGGGCCAAGATATTGAGGAAAGAATATGTCTTTATCAAAATACCTTATATACCCATATGAAATAGAAGGAGAAACATGAAAATAATCTATAAAATGTGTTTATCTATGAAAGATAGACTCTGCCAGAACCACAACAGAACATGCAGACGTATCTGTGCCAAGGAAGCAGGGCACCTGCCATTCAGGGTCCATACGTAGAGACTTAACAGACATGGGGCAGAGCTGCTACTGGCTCTCCCTGTGCCCAGCCGCTCAAGAGGCGCCCGGGAGGGATGGCGGGTTCTAGCCCTGGCCTGCAACCCCAGCAGAGCCTCGCAACAAGCCAGACGACCCCCACTCCATGAGGGCCTCCATTTTCCACATCCGGACGACCCCTTGTCAGAACTCCACCCAGCAGACCAGACTAAAACAGCCCGGCTCATCAAGATCTACCCTGCAGCAGTCTTTTTTTAAATCCGGCCCAGGTATGTTGATCCAGAGACTCACATACAGGGGGCAGAGCTGCTACTGGCTCTCCCTGTGCCCAGCACTCAAGAGGTGCCTGGGAGGGATGGCGGGTTCTAGCCCTGGTGCACAACCCCAGCAGAGCCTCACAACAAGCCAGACAACCCCCCACTCTATGAGGGCCTCCATTTTCCACATCCGGACTACCCCCTCGTCAGAACTCCACCCAGTAGACCAGCCTATCACAGCCCGACTGGTGCGGCCGCTAGTGGCCACGCAGCTCATCAATAAATGCTGGATTTAGAGATGACTACAAGAGTTTGCTACCCGCACAGCAGAGCCTGGCAAGCTACCCATGTCGGATTTGATATGCCAAATACCAGTAACAATTATAGACCTCATTCCCATGACCTGATGGAATGGTTTGAGGCTCTTTATGTTCCTGGAGCAAGCAGGTGCCCTTGGGCTCTACTTGCATGAGACAGGTCATATGGAGATGTTACTGGTGCCCGCCGAGCAAATCGATGATGAACGGGAAGACAGTGATACAGTGAAACAGTGATCTATGAAAGTCAACTCCATTCTCTGGAGAATCAAATCCACCTATTAATGAAAAAAGAAGTCATATACCTAATGGGACGTGAATAACCTGATCTATTGAAATGTCATTAAAATTCATAATGAAACTGATAGTTAAACACATAAATACATGGTATGGCAGTCATTAATTTAATTATTGTACTTCTGAAAATCAATGCATGGGCATGCAGTTGTTGATTTCTAGTTGTCAGTAACTGCCAATGACAAGTCCAACATGAACTAGTTTTAGACTGAATCCTGAGGAATGGGTCGATACTTACAAAACCTGGGTTATGCTGTCTCCTGAAGAAATCAGTTATTAGCTCTACAACAGATTTGATCCAGTAATTGCTACCTCTAGTTTGTCTATTAATAAGGTGTATATCTTCACTCAAACTGACCCCTATGATTCTACTGCCTCTACAATTCTCTGCTTCCAAGGATGGCATCTGGGGATGATTTTAATGTCTTGCACTCTTCTTAGCCACCTTTGATGATTAATTTAT
The DNA here is from genome assembly GCA_021461705.1 of Cryptotis parvus. Classification (NCBI taxonomy): domain Eukaryota; kingdom Metazoa; phylum Chordata; class Mammalia; order Eulipotyphla; family Soricidae; genus Cryptotis; species Cryptotis parvus. Next base: position 31,008 of record JAJIBD010004592.1, on the reverse strand, counting down.
TAGATGCAAATTCTGAGCTCCATTCTGCCAACTCCTACTTGTGAAATATTGATTAGATTATTTAATACCACATTTTTATATTATATAAGAAGAGAATGAAGTCATTCTCTAGAACATCCAGAAGAGATCCAGGAACATAGCAACCATTGGTATTATGTGTAATTTTTTACCAACCTATGGAGGTGAATTTTCAACCATAAAAAAACTAATATATAAAACAAATGGAAATACTATTATCTTAGTTCTTTGGATCTCTCAAGGTTATTGGGTGGGCAAAAACTTAACAAAAGCTATCTATAGAAAAATGTGCTTTTGCAAATTGCAAAGTATTCTAGTAACTGAAGATGTGTATTTCCTCCTGATAGAGAGGTCAGAGGGTAAATCTTCATGTTCAGACTCAGGAAGCACTTGTTCTGCCAAGTATTGCAGATGATAAAAATTCAGATTTCCTGTTCAATACCTTCTGTGAGGGCAAATTTTAATTCACAATGTTTAAGTGTTGAACCAATCTGGAACAAGAATATAGCATAACTCATGTAAAATGATTTCAGGTCAGACTATAAGGAACTCCCAACCTTTGCTATGCATTTTCTGATATGGGGCTTATTTCCAGGAGTAAGAAACAGAAGAAAGGCATTCACACTATTTTCTAAGTGACTGTTCTCAATATCTTCTAAAATGCATGACAATTCAACATCTTTAAATGAGCAGTTATTTAAAAAACTAATTTGTCCAGTGATCCAGCTGGGTGATGCGCTGACATTCTGCTGCTTGTGGCATTGACCAAAAGCACCTCTCTAGAATTTGTAGCCCTTTCTCAGACACTCAGCCCTGGCTTATGGAACAATCCTCCAGCATGGAGCTTCTGGAGGGTTCACATCCAAATTAACAAGCACCAGGACTCTTAGAGAGTATATATTTCCAATGACAAAATTGACTTTCTTGGAGAACTTAGAGACTAATGAAGCTACCTGCTACCTCCATATCACCCCCTGCCTGAATAAAATGCCTGGCTTGATTGCTCACTTCAGGGGGAGGAAAATGAGAGAGACATAACTTCACACAGAGGTAAAATATTTGTCTTAAACAATCACCTCTGAACGCAGCTCACTGGGGCTGCACAGGGCTTCTCAGTCAGAGAGGATGAGTAAACAGCTGAAATCTAGCAGCTCACAGCAGAGACTTGCTCACTGCATGGTTCCCTAGTCCCTACCTCACTTGAGGATTCCAGAGAGCAAATTCTTCTGCCCTTAGGCACCTAATGTACTGGTGCTGTTTTCTTTTTCCTCCAAAGGAGTGAGAGAAAAATCCTTGTAAAGCACTGTGCTTGATTAGTCGTGCCAGAATTTCTAGATTCCTCCTTGTACCTATCTGCTCATGACCTACTCATTCTATAGTTTACACAATGGAAAGAGTTTTTATTTTAATTGATATCAAGGGGCGTTTCCTCCTTTAAAGTCATTCAGGACTGGAATTGCTCATTAAAGGAGAGAATAGAAGGCCGGGCTGAGATGTAGCTAATTATGTAAGGCTTGAGAAAAGGGCAGGTGAAGGCTTTTCATCTGAGACCTTTGCAGATTGCTAAATTAAAAGAGTGTCTTGTGATGACAAACAGGCTGAAGCTAGGTAATAGAGCACAGTTATTAGAGGTTAAGACCAGGGCTTCTGGAGAAGTTTGTACTGTCCTCATGAGCTCTAGGAGGAGAAAGGAATGGGATAGAGGAAAAGGGCCTCAAGACCTCAGCTTCCTTCCCCCATCACAAAGTTTTACAATTGTACCTAAAAAAAAAGTAAAAAAGGAGCAGTAAACTAATAGAGTGAACTTGTTAAATTCAAAATGTTTTTATATATTTTAGTAGCCAGGGAGGAGGGTAGAGCATGAAATAAAATGGAGATATACTTTATGACATGTATATCTTAAATTCAAATTTTGATGTCACAAAACAAGTTTTATCAGACCATGCATCCATGCGACATTATCTCTGCTGCTTTCTCACAGCAATATAGCAGAATCATGGCAACAGCGATTGCATGGGATGGAAAGACTGAAGTATTTATTATCTAGTTCTTTACAGAAAACATGTGATTACCCTTATGCCAAAGCAACAATGAAAGTCAGTGAGGTTGGATAGCTGTGAGGTGTGAGAGCTTTTTCAGACCTGGGGTTAGGAGACCTGAACTTGAAGCCTCCAACTCTCAAGGGAAAAGCCACATCCATCTCTGAGCACAGGCATATTCCCACTTATAAAAGGCTGATGAGGACAGGAGCGATAGCCCAGCGGGTACGGTGTTTGCCTTGCAAGGGGCCGGACCATGCCGGCCAGGGTTCAATCCCTGGCATCCCATTTGGTCCCCCGAGCACCTCCAAGAGTAATTCCTGAGTGCAGATTCCTTGTGTGACCCAAAAAGCAAAATAAATAAATAAATAGATAGATAGATAAATAGATAGATAAATAGATAAACAAATAAATAAATAAATAAATAAATAAATGCTGATGAGCATCTGGAAGGGAAGGAAAAGAGAAAGATAGAGAGAAATGGAAAGAAATAAAGAACCTGCCATGGAGGCAGGCTGGGGAATGGGGGGAGGGAACCGGGGACATTGGTGGTGGGAGATGGGCACTGGTGGAGGGATGGGTGCTGGAGCACTGTATGACCAAAACCCAAATATGAACATCTTTGTAATTGTATATCTCACAGTGGTATAATAAAATACTTTAAAAAAAAATTTTAAATGCTGATGAGCAATATTTATTCTATGAATATTGCTTTGAAATTTAATTAAGATGAGGTTGACTAGATAACTTAATAGGATGATTGCTGCTTTGAATGTGGAAAGCCTGGATTTGATCTCAGTGCCATGCGATCCCACAAGAGTAACCAAGACAACCCAACTCCAACCCTGGAGGAACCCTCTGGCCTGAAGCACCCAAGTTGCACCGATGGGATGGGTCTTTCTCCACGCCAACCTGCTGCCTGATTCTACCACCCCCATCCAAGGTGCGTCCTGAATTTCCTAGCAGGCCAGAAATAACCCCAACCCCAGGGAAGTGCACAAGGGATCAGGACTCTTGCAGGTTTCACATCCCAAAATTCAAGTACTTAATTAGTGTATATTCTACATAAAAAGTACCAGGGTACATTGGCCTCAAATTTCCCCACCTCCCACAAAAACTCTGTAAACAGCCATTGACAACCCTCACTTTACTGCCTATCCACACAGGAACACACAATTTGCAACCTGTAAGTGTCGTAATGGTAAAGCAAAGCAGAATTCCACCAAGCTCAGTGAGCAAAGCCACTTGCCAAGATGAGCCAAGCAATAATGATTAGCTGTATAACCTCTCTGATACGGAATTTTGAAGGGAGCTTTTAAGGATGAATAAGGAGCTCAAACAAGTAATGGAACACAAAGCCAATAAAATGCAAGAGGACATAAGAGTAGAAATGAAGAAAATGGAAATGAAAATGCAAGCGAACAAAACAGATATTAAAAAATAGGGAGGTGAAATGAAATACTTGTTGGAAGGCCTCCACAGCAGAGTAACAACCTCTGAGGACAGAATTAGTGAGCTCCAAGATGAGATGCAGAGACTTTCTAGATAACAGCAGAAGATGGAAAAAAGACTCATGAAAAAAAGAACAGTCAACAATAGATAACCAAAATGAAGTCAAAATGAATAACATAAGGATCATTGGAGTCCCAAAGGGACAGGAGGAAAACCCTAATGAAGAAGCAACTATCAAAGCCATCATTGCTGAAAAGTTCCCGGAACTAAAAAAAAAATGCATGCTAACAGATTAAGGAGGCCCAAAGGGTACTAGATAAAAGAAATACAAATAAGAATACTCCAAAACACATCCTAATCAAATGACAAGAACCATAGCTAGAGAGAACTGAAAGCAACAAGATCAAAGAGGAAATCACATACAAAGGAACATCAGTAAGATTGAGCAGATTTTTCAGATGAAACTCTACGAGCCTGAAGACAATGGTGGGATATTGTGAAAAGACTCAAAGAAATGAAGGCCTCACCAAGAATTATTTTCATGTTAGACTCACATTCAGATTTGAAGGAAAGATATACAACTTCATGGATAAGCAACAGCTCAGCAACTTCATAGACTAAAAACCAACTTTAAAAGTAGGATAAACTCTAAATGTATTTATTGCAATCACAATGTGTAAGAGAAGGAAGAGAGAAAGAGAGAGAGAGAAAAGGAAGAGAGAAAAGAGATTAAGAACCTGCCATAGAGGCAGGCTAAGGGAGGGGGAGGGAATTTGGGAGATTGGTGGTGGAAAATGGGTACTGGTGGAAGGATGGGTGCTGGAACACTGTATGAACAAAACCCAAACATGAACATCTTTGTAATTATATATTTCACAGTGGTATAATAAAATATTAAAAAACAAACAAAAAATAAATAAATAATCCAATTTTTTAAAAAGTAGGAATGAGGGAGATAAGACAAACCATAAATTCACAAGTTTATTCAGAAAGATGGCACGAAATCCCATTACATTAATCTCTCTTAATGTCAATGGCCTAAATGCACCAATTAAGAGACACAGAGTGGCAAAATGGATTAAAAACTGAACCCAACAGTCTGCTTCCTGTAAGAAACACATCTGAATAATGAGAGCAAACAGACTCAAAGTCAGAGGCTGGAAGACAATTCTCCATGCAAATAACTCCTTCAAAAAGTCCAGTGTGGCCCACCAGGATCTGACATTATAAACTTCAGGTTGAAACTGGTTAAAAAGAGACAGTGATAGCCACTTCTTAATAATTAAGAGATATGTTATTAGGAAGCAATATTTATACTCCAAGCATATATGCACCCCAATGAGGGGACAGCAAAATATGTAAAACAACTGCTAATAGACTTCAAAGAAGACATTGACAGTAACACAATTGTAGCTGTAGATTTCAACACTGCACTATCTATGATTGCTAGATCAAGACTGAAACTCACCAAGGAAATACAGTCCCTGAAGTAAGAAATGGAAGAAAAAGGCCTAGTAGATATACACATGGCTTTTCATCCCACAAAAGCCTAATACACATTTTTCTCCAGTGAACATGGAACATTCTCCAAATAGATCACATGATGAGCCACAAAACACACCTCCATAAAATCAAGAAGATAGAAATTGTGTCAATTATACTTTTCTGACAACGATGCACTGAAAGTGGAAGTTAACCACACACAGAAACAGAGAGTCAAGTCAAACACCTGGAAACTAGACAGCTCACTGTTGAACAACCAGTGGTTCATAGAAGAAATCAAAGAATAATCTAAAGATTCCTGGAAAGAAATGAAAATGAAGACATGAACTATCAGAACTTGTGGGATAGAGTAAAAGCAGTGTTAAGAGGAAAATTCATAGCTCTGCAATTATTCATCAGAAAAGAAAAAGGGTCCACATAAATAAATCTTAGAAAAAAGACGAACAAAATGTGCCCTCCCATGTAAAAAGAAGGAAATAATAAAACTTAGAACAGAAATCAATAGATTGGAATCCCAAAAAACAATCCAAAAGATTAAAAACCAAGAGCTGGTTCTATGAAAAAAAATAAACAAGATAGACAAACCACTTGCAAGACTCATAAAGATAGGGAAAGAAAGAACTCAAATAAATAGAATCAGAAATGAAAAGGGGTACATTGTAACAGAAACTACAGAAATTCAAAAGAACATCAGAGATTTTTGAGAATCTGTATGCTAAGAAATAAGAGAATCTGGAAGAAACGCACAAACTCCTGAAGTTCTATAGCCTCCCACATCTGAAAAAAAGAAGACCTGCAATACCTGAATAAACCTATCACTGTCGAGGAAATTAAAACAATAATTAAAAGTCTGCCCAAACACAAAAGCCATGTTCAGAGGGCTTCACCAGTGATTTTTTTCCAGCCTAAAAAGAGGACCTACTGCTAGTCCTTTTCAAGCTCTTCCAGGAAATAGACGAAACAGAAAAACTCCCAAATAGTTTCTACATGGCCCATATCACCTTGATAGCCAAAGCAGACAGACATCACAAAAAACCAAAGACCAAATTCCCTGGTGAACACAGATGCTAAGATCCTCAACAAAGCACTAGAAAACAGGATCCAAAGACTCATCAAAAGATGATACATCATGACCAAGTAGGATTCATTGCTGAAATAGAAGGATGGTTCAACATCTGAAAATCAATCAACATACTACTTCATGTCAATGAGAGAAAAAAAATAAAAAGCATAAGATCATATCAATAGACACAGAGAAAGCATTTGAGAAGATCCAACAACTGTTCATGGTAAAAACTCTCCATAAAATGGAAATTGAAGGGACTTCTTTAAATATAGTCAAAGCCATCTATGAAAAAAACAACAGCTAGCATCATATAGGGTAAATAGGGAATAGGGAAAATTGAATGCCTTGATAGGGAAAATTGAAAGCCTTACCACTAAGATCAGGGACAATACAAGGTTGCCCCCACACTCAAAAACTTCTCTTTAATATAGTACTGGAAGTACTTGGGATAGTAATCAGAGAAGAAAAGGATATTAAGGGCATTCAGACAGGCAAGAAAGAAGTCAAGCTATCACTATTTGCAGATGACCTGATACTATACCTAGAAAACCCCAACCTCTCTACCAAAAAGCTCCTAGAAACAACAGATAGCTATAGTAGAGTGGCAGGGTAAATATCAGTATTCAAAAGTCAGTGACTTTCCTATATACTAATAATGAAAGTGAGAAAGGGATATCAAGAAAACAAGCCCATTCACAATTGTGCCACAGAAAATCATATACCTACGAATTATTTAACTAAGATGCAAAAGACCTGTACAAAGAGAACTATAAAAAGCTACTTCAAGAAATAAGAGAATACGAGGATATAGAAACACATTCCCTATTCATGAATTGGGAGAATTAACACTGTTAAAATGCTAACACTGGGGCCGGAGCGATAGCCCAGTGGGTAGGGCGTTTGCCTTGCACGTGGCCGGCCTGTGCCGGCCCGGGTCGATCCCCGGCATCCCATATGGTCCCCCGAGCACCGCCAGGAGTAATTCCTGAGTGCGGAACCAGGAGTAACCCCTGTGCATTGCCGGGTGTGACCCAAAAAGCAAAAAAAAATAAATAAATAAATAAAATAAAATGCTAACACTCCCTAGAGCTTTATACGGATTCCATGCGGTCCCTAAAAGGATACCCATGACATTCTTCAGAGAAATTGACCAAACACTCCTGAAATTTGTATGGACTAACAAACCCCAATGATAGCTAAAGCAATCCTTGGGAAAAAGAAGATGGGATACATCACCTTTCCCAACTTCAATCAGAACTAAAAGCAGTAGTAATTAAAACAGCATGACATTGAGTAAAAAAATACCTGTGGGCCTATGGAATATAGTTTAGTATCATGACACACATCCTCAAATACATGATTATTTAATCTTTGACAAAGGAGCAAAAAGTACAAAATGGAGTAAGAAAGACTCTTCAACAAGTGATTCTGGGAAAACTGAACAGCTTACATGTAAAAATATGAAATTAGAACTCTAAGACCATGTACCAAAGTCAGATCAAAATGGATCAAAGATCTCAATATCAGATCTGAATCCCATAAAGTACAGCTAGAAAATACAGAAAAAAAATCCTCCATGACATTGAAGGCATCTTCAAAGATGAAACTATTCTAACAAGCAATTGAAATCAAAGATAAACATATGGGACTACATGAAACTAAAATGTTTCTGCACCTCAAAAGAAATGCGGACCCAGATATAAAGATAGGTCACATAGTGGGAAAGAATAGTCACATCTGATAAGGGGTTGATATCCAGGATATATCATGCACTGATAGAACTTTACAAGAAGAAAACTGCCAACCCATCAAAAAAATAGTGAGAGGAAATGAACAGAAATATCAACAAAGAAAAAAAATTTGAATGGCCAAAAGCATATGAAAAAATGCTTATCATTACTAATCATCGGGAGATGCAAATCAAAGCAACAATGATACATCATCTCAACCACAGAGACTGGCACATATCCAAAAGAGCAAGTACAACCAGTGCTGGTGTGGATGCAGGGAGAAACGGACTCTCATCCTGTGATGGTGGAGTGTCGGCTGGTTCAGCCTTTTTGGTAAACAATATGGGCATTCCTCCAAAGACTAGAAATTGAGCTCCCATTTGACCCAGCCATACCATTCCTAGAATACAAACTTGAGGTCAAGAACACACAGCAGAAACACCATCTGCAATTCTATGTTCATAGCAGCACTGTTCACAATAGTGAGAATCTGGAATACTATGCAGCTGTGAAAAAAAAGGTATGAAATTTGCCTATAAATGGATCAACACGGAAAGGATCATGCTGAGTGAAATTAGCCAGAGGGAAAAGGAAAGATATAGAATGACTGCATTTATTTGTTGGATATTAAAAATATCAGCACGTGAGTTTTGACTTGCTCTGTTTCCGACTTGGGCAGGTTCACCCCTCCTTGGGCAACGTGGTGTTCTTCCGCTCTCAGAGGGTCACCATATTGATGCTGAACTTAGTGCGGACACCTATTGGAGTAGCACACTACAGCTATGGGTCGCTTCCCAGTGGGGCTGAGAAGGCCTGGGGAGCCAGCCCTGTTGCTCACCCTGGACACGGCCCTCAAGCTGCTTGTAGAGTTATGCCTCAGGCGCTGGCCTGGGTCTTATAGAGCCTTGCTCCCAGGTTTCCTTCCCTTCTTGCCCAGAAGGTCCTCCTCTTCAGAGCCACCAGCCGCTCAGAAGCCCAAATCCAAGTGTCCAGAGAGTAACCAGAAGTGCTGGCTGAGGCCTCGGAGTGGCGCTGGCGGCTGCTGGCCAATCTTTCCCCATTAATCAATAAATGCATAGATGAAAGGCTACTACAAGAGTTTCCCACCCACACGGCAGAGCCTGGAAAGCTACCTGTGTTGTATTTGATATGCCAAAAACCAGTAACAATTATAGACCTCGTTCCTATGACCTGAAGGTTTGAGGCTCTTCATGTACCCGAGCGAGCAGATGCCCTTGGGCTACACTAGCATATGATAGGATGTTTGGAGATGTTACTGGTGCCAGCTCGAGCAAATTGATGAACAACAAAACAAGTGATACAAGTGATGAAAAAATAGTATGATACCAATATCCAAAGCCAGTTAAAACATGGATCAGGAGGTTTTGTCAATGGGTGGAATCTATTACAAGTATGTGGGGAGCCAGAAGTTAGATAAGACAGAGAAGAGAACAAGGTGATAATAATTATTGGAAATGATAATACCAACCTAGAACTGAGCATTAAATATAGGCAAAGGGATATACATGATAACCTTTAAATGTATGCATTGAAAGCCACAATGTGTAAGAGAAGGAAAGCAGAGAGAGAGAGAGAGAGAGAGAGACAGAGAGAGAGAGAGAGAGAGAGAGAGAGAGGTAAAAGTGCCTGCCACAGAGGAAGGCCAGGGGCAGAGTGAGGGAATCAGAGTACATTGGTTTTGGGAAATGGACACTTGTGGAGGTATCGGTGCTAAAACACTGTATAACTGAAACCCAAACATGAACAGCTTTGTAATTTTATATCTCATGTTGGTAAAATAAAAAAAAATTTTTAAAACCCTAAATAATGAAACATGGGGAAAAAAAGAGTAGCCAAAACCTCTGTGCTTGACCTCAGAACAGGGCATAGCCCCTGAATAACTTAGGTGTGGCACTAAAACCAAAACAAAAGCAAGATAAGATTGAAGCTAAAGACATCTTCAAAGATGAAACACCACTTACAAAGCAACTGGAAGCAATAATAAGCATATGGAACTACATGAAACTAAAAAAGCTTCTGCACCTCAAAAGAAACAGTAAACAAGATACAAAGACAGTCCACAGAGTGAGAAAGTATATTCAAGTACTATCCATCTGATAAGGGGTTAATATCCAGGATATATCAAGCACTGGTAGAACTTCACAAAAAGAAAAGTCAACCCCATCAAAAAATGGGGAGAAGAAATGAACAGTAACTTCGAAGAGGAAGAAATTTGAATGGCCAAAAGGCATATTAAAAATGCTCATCATCACTAATCATCAGGGAGATGCAAATCAAAACAACAATGAGGTAACATCTCACACTGAAGAGACTAACACACATCCAAAAGAGCAAAAACAACCGGTGCTGGCACAGATGCAGGGAGAAAGGGAATCTCAGCCTTTGTTGGTGGGAATGTCTACTGGTACAGCCTTTTGGAAGACAATATGAACATTCCTCCAAAAACTAGAAATTGAGCTCCCATTTGACCCAGCCATACCACTCCTAGGATTATACACTGGGATAATCCCAGATAATATACACTGGGAGGCCAAAAACACACAGCAGAAACACCACCTACACTTTTATTTTCATAGCACTATTCAAAATATCCAGAATCTGTAAACAGCCAGAGTGACCAAGAACAAATGACTGAATAAAAAACTTTGGTACATCTACACAATGGAATACTATGCAGCTACTAGGAAAAATGAAGTTATAAATTTTACCTATAAATGGGTGGTCATGGAGAGGATCATGCTGAGTGAAATTAGCCAGAAAGAAAAGGACAGATATAGAATGACTGCATTTATTTGCGGATATAAAAAAAAATGTCACTTGTCACTAGTCTTTCCCTTGTTCATCGGTTTGCTCGAGCGGACACCAGTAATGTCTCCGTTCGTTGGGAATGAGGTCCATTATTATTACTGTTTCTGGCATATCGAATACACCACGGGTAGCTTGCCAGGCTCTGCTGTGGCTCTGGGTTCATTCCAGGAGGCCCAGTCTTTTTCTATGTATGCTATCAGTATCCAAGGCCAGGCAAAACATGGATCAGGAGGTCTTGTCAATAGATGGAATCAACCACAAATGTGTGGGAGTCAGAGGTTAGATAATACAGGGAAGGGAACAGTGTGCTAATAATTGTTGGGAATGATAATACTAGCCTAGAACTGAGCATTGAATTTAGGAAAAAGGGGTACACATGATAACCTCTAAATGTATGTATTACTAATCTCAATATGTAAGAGAAAGAAGAGAGAGAGAGAGAGAGAGAGAGAGAGAGAGAAGAGATAAAGAGCCTGTCATAGCGGTGACTGGTTGAGGGGTGAGGGAATTTGGGACATTGGTGGTGGGAAGTGGGCACTGGTGGAGGGATGGGTGCTGGAACACTGTATGACCGAAAACCAAACATGAACATCTTTGCAATTGTATATCTCACAGTGGTATAATAAAATATTTTTTTAAAATAAAATTCAATATTATGTTGTCATGATAAATAAAAATAATTGTGACGGTAAAAAAATCTTTTACAAACTTTATTCTGGAATAGAGTGATGAACAAATACTATCAGGAAAATTACTTATAAGTCAATATTGAAAAGTACATAGGTGTCCATCAAAACTCATAGAAACAGAAACAACAGTAGAATGGGGGTTATAAGAAACTAAAATTGCTGGAAATGGAACATGTTGGTCCAGAGTATAAACTTCTGGTTATAAAATAGTAAGTTTGGGGGACTCTAATGCATGCAGAGTAATCAGTGATAACAACACCATTTGTAAGGACATTGATAAGGAAGGGTTAAAATCTTTCCACCACTGGGCCACAGAGAAAGTTCACTTGCCTTGTGTACAGCTGATCTAGTTTTGATTCCTGACTGCATTTAGTCCCCAGAGCTGGTCGCTCCTGGCAATCTTCACTCCTGTCAACGCTCATGTCATGCCTGAATAGTCAGTACCTTCTGCCCCTAAACACTGGTTTTGAAGTTATACAATGATGTGTGTCAATTACATTTCAAAAAGTGGAGAAAGCAGAAGAATAAATAAAACAATCAATTTACATATAGCCTTTATGAAATACAGGCACATCTTTTCAAGATCCCGTTAGTTTTCTTTTGTTTAATTTTATTTTTCTCTTACATTTTCCATAAACACTTTGGTTTACAAAGTTGTGAATGACGATTTGTTACAGATATTCAATACTCCAACCCCAGCCCCACCACCCTTGTAACTCCCACCACCATTATTTCCAATTTTCCCAATCACCCCTTAAGCCTGAGCCCATGCAGGCCCTCAAAGATCCATTAGTTTTCATCTCTTCAAAAATCTTCCCAGTCAACCTCTAACCAAAAGGTGTTCCCTCATCTCTTAAAGTCTGCAGTATTGACTAATTTCTCTCTTTCACCTTTCATAGATTCTTGGTTTAGTTTCTATAGGCAACTCATTCTTTCTCACCTTTAGATTGTCAGATTTGTGCCATGCTGACACTTTCCCTGCTGTCCAGCAATGAATTGATAAAGTGCAGGCATCTCTACATAATGCCAGGTACACTGTCCATTAGGGTGAGGGTAGGTGGGAAGGCTTCACAGAGGAGGTGGGACTGAAGCAAAGTATAGGCATTCACACTTTTGCTGATGTAGAATTCCCTCTAATAAAAGTAGTGGCACAGGATATTCTAATCTGTGACAACAATGTGTGAGTGTGTGGAATGGGACAGTTATACTGTATTGAAATATAGGGACTTGAGGCAAATCATTTAGTATATTTAGAGGCTTCAAACCAACCTCACTCTTATTTCAACCAAAGAAAATATATTACATAAACATAACTAGAAATCCAGACACAAAAATTACCAGGTTCAATTTCTCTGCAACTTCCCTTGCTCTGCCCATCTGTGCACAGACTTTGTTATCAAGAAGGGCGACTTCCGGCAGCACTGAGGTCAAAATGTGCTCTGGCTCACATACAAGAGAGAGTGAAAAAGCTCTCAAACTTCTGGAATATAAAACATTTCCTTCCCTCTATTGATCCAATGAGGGTTATGTGATCACTACTGAACCAATAATAGCCTGTCCTCCCAGTCTCTAGCAAGAGTGGGTGGGAATAATCATGATTAGCTTAGACTAATTGAACTCCACCATATGTTTTAGTTTCTTAAAGGCCCAAAGTTTACCTAATCCTGGGAAGAGGGTTGGGTACCAGAAAGAAACTGGAGTGTGCAGGAAGGACTCAATGCTGAGTAAGGAACTAATATTGCTTTCTTACAGATTATGTAAATCATAATTCTATACTCAGACCATACTGGAACTGGGCTGTAACTAGGAATATATCAGGCTTAGAAATCCCTATAGAGACATGAAGATAAAAGGGGTCATTGTTATTTTCCTCTGCCAAAATAGAGGACTATTGTGTGTATGTGTGTTGTGTGTTGCTGCAATAACCTGAACAAACTTTTAAGAAGGCATATCCACCAAAAAGGAGAGAAAGCACACGAGAGAGAGAGAGAGAGAGAGAGAGAGAGAGAGAGAGGGAGAGAGGGAGAGAAAGAGAATAAAAACCCCTGCCATGGAAACAGATTGGATGTGGGTGTGGAAGGAAGGAAACTGGGGACATTGATGATGGGAAAATATGCTGGTGGAGGGATGGGTGCTGTAACATTGCACGACGAAATCCAATCTTTAACAACTTTGTAACTGCTTATCTCATGGTGATTTAATAAATAAATAAAGAAGGCATATCCAACATTTTAGAAGATGAGAGGAGATAAATGACAAGTTACAACACATATATTTTCTTTGTAGCATAGACAAAACTGTCTGTATGGGGCTTTACTCAGCAATCTTTTTATTGGTGCAAAAGGTAGCTTCCTGACTTGATTATTTAATTACAACTGCCCAGGAAAAATAATTTCCTCTGGCTTCCTCTCTACTGTGACTTACCAAGAATAGAAGACTCTGTATGTATTTTTTTTTATAAATGACAGAAATATTCCCGGTGCTTGAGTTAAGTAATTAAGATTTGCCGTGGGAACAACAAGGGACCCTATAAAATGGCTGTGTGGCTTGGAAAATGAATTACTTAGTGTTTAATTACTAAAAATTACTACCAATTACTAAATGTTACTGCAAATTACTTGCAGAATAGACACATTTGTTTGTGGCTATTAATGATTTCAATTACTCCTCATAGGTAATTGGTTTCTACATGCACACGGGCAGTTACTGTCGAATAGGAGCTCAGCAATAAAAGTTCTGCTCTTCTTGTAGTTTTTAGTTCATAACTGGTCTTAAAATAAACCCCTGTGCTCACCTTTATGTAAGGATTCTGTGCTGCTTCATTACTTTCCTTGGGACTCCTTAGGCTGGACAGAAACTTAAGCGCCCTGCTCTTCCCTTGGAGAAAATGTCAAACCCAAGAGATTAGTGATACTCACAACAACATAACTGGAATAACCACCATGTAAGTGGTAATCAAAAGCACTCTGCTAACCAACACAAGTTAGTCACAAAATATCACAGACTGTCTGATCCCATTGATATGAAATGTCCATAATCAGCAGATTTATGGAAACAGTAAGTAGATTAGTGGTTGCCAGAGCCTGGGATGGAGAGAAGTGTAGAGAAGACTTCTAATGGACACAAGACATATTCTGGAGATGATATGCTCTAAAATATATTATGGGATTGCTATAATAAATATGCTAAAACACAAAGGATACACTTTGAAAATAAGATTTATGGTTTATAAATTGCATCTTAAATAAAGATGTTCAGTCTATAATAATAATACCCATAAGTAGTAAGAGGATCTAGGAACCAGTGTCCTTCACTCACACCTTGTGCTCTTCCCACTCACACTTTATACTTCTCCTGCTGGACCATTCTGCATGATTCACTACAAGGTGTAATTTACTGAAGAGAATGGTTGTTTAGATAAATGATGGAAATTGTTGTTTTATTTATGAAGTGCTAAATTCTAGTCATTAGTATAGCTAGACAACATAAACTATGATCATTAAAGTAGCATAAGATTTTGCAACCAAAAAACCTTAATAAGAGAAAATCAATAATATTGGGTTCCCACTGAAAAGAAAGTTATGGCAAGGGCTTGCCAACAGGTTTTTTCTTTAAAGAAGAATATAATATATAAGATAGACATATAGGAACATAAAAACCAGGAAATAAAATTAAGTAAAGGATGCGCCATTGGGCAGAGTAAATAATGGTGAACAAGTAGAAGTCACTAGAGATCATAGAAGTGTCTACACAAGATAAAGTTGAAGGTACAAGGTAGATAGTCTATACAGTTGAGCACATGCCTGGCATAAATAGTTCCCTGGGTTTGATCCCTAGTAGTGCAGCACTCGTTATAGCCATGGTCTTCCATGAGCAACACCACTCTAGCCCTGGTAGTGTAGCCAAGTGCTAATGTGCCTAACACTGAACCATCAACCTGCAAAGTAGACCCAAGGAATCTGGCCCCTTGAGGAATATGTGGGGATCCCTTCCCCAGAAAAAGGTCATGGAGAGTAAAATATATTCAATCACTGATTTGTGACTCTATTAGTAAAGGATTGCCCAAGTTGTTCTTAACTTTCCTGTTCTTCCTTGTTGGCATATTAAACCAAAATTGCTTAGCAGTTTCTTAAAATATCTCTCAATGTAGACATAAGACAAAGGTACAGACTCTTCAGAACAGAAAATAGGAATGAAACTACAGCTCAGGGGGCTGGAGCAATAGTCCAGCGGGCAAGGTGTTTGCCTCCACATGCGGCCGGATCCGGGTTTGATCCGTGGCATCCCATATGGTCTCCTGAGCATCACCAGGAGTAATTCCTGAGTGCAGAACCAGGAGTAACCCCTGAGCATTGCTGGGTGTGACCCAAAAAGAAAAAAATACGGACAGCTCAGGCGGTTTCTGGTCAGAAAACATGTTCAGGCAACACTTACATCAATTGTCAAAGCCTAAGATCAGGGGGCAAGACAAGGTTGCCCACTCTCACCACTTCTATTCATATAGTACTGGAAGTATTTTCCATAGCAATCACAGAAGAAAAGGATACTAAGAGCATCCAGATAGGCAAGGAAGAAATCAAGCTATCACTGTTTGCAGATGACATAATATTATACTTAGAAAACCCTAAGCACCGAAAAGCTCCTAGACATCACTCTGATCTCTTGTTGACATCTCCCATGGGCTTAACCCAAGTGCAATCCAGATGTCAATGGAAAACACTGATGAAGTCCCTAAGGGTCTATATACCTAGATACCAGAGGAGAAGAAGTATGGAGCTAGGCTCCTTAGGGCATTTTGGAGACACAGAAGCAAGTCTCAGCTAAGAAGCAAGGCTAGGTCTTACTCTAGTGCTCTGGAGGGCTTTTCACAGGAGATATCTGAGGAGAAAGCTGCCCTCATCCTGCTTCCAACTAACCATAGCCAAAGCTACAATAGGAACAGGTGCAGCGTCATCAGGCCAGCACTGATGGGCATCATCAAATATTCTCATCCCCAGCAAAGACACTTCTAGCACAGCAATAATGTCTAGTGCTTCTCCTAATACACAAAAGTGCCTTTGGAAACTTTGCTCACCCTAAGGATCTCAAATAGCTTTGACGAGCAATCTCTTCAAAAAATGAAGCTGACCAAAATACCTCCTGAGCATACACAAACAAATTCCATTTTAATGAGTATAATAAAATATCTCAAAGTCTATAGTCTATATGAACTGATTTGCAGAATTTCATGCCGAAAAGACTTTCAAGAAACATTCTAAATGCATCCTATAACTACAAATATTTTCCATTCTTATGTTAATTCATCACATATAGAAGAAATGTGGGGTATCCCACCCATCAGCATGGTTTTCTCTGAGGTCCAGGATCCCTGAGCACAGCAGATCAATGCTAATGTTGCTCACACTCACAAAGTTATGCCATATACACCATGGAATACATGGTGCTAGACTTCAACCAAATGTCTCTACTTACAGTACAGCCCTATTAAGGGAGCACTGTTTCTCTATTTCAGTGGTTCAATAAAAATATCAATCAATCAATAAAAACAGAGCACTGTTTTTGCAACTTATTTTGTTTACCATAAACAGACATGTAAAGTTCTTCTATGTTCTTCTAAGACATCTTCTAAGTCGTTTTCTATGTTCCACTCACTGGGCTAAGTTCAAAAGAGAATGCACAAATGATAACCAACAAGTCAAAGACACTGTCTTTGACAACGGAAGATATTGTCAAATCCATCCTAATGCATAAAAGGGTCAAAGTCTCCAAGGTTTCTGAATAACAGGGGTCAGGGGTGAATTGAGTGTGGAAATTGAGCTGGGAGCAAGGACAAGTAAAGGAAACATAAACATGAACCATAAGCATGTTGCTTGCAAAGGTGTCAGGCATGTTGAGCTGGACTCCCCACAAGAGGTGTCAATATCAAAAGAACTGATAGGGCAGAGCCGGGACTTAACAGTCCAATTGCTTTTTTCTCAGTTGTTTTTTTTTTTAATTTTTTTATTATACCACCGTGAAACACATTTACAAAGGTGTTCATAATTGGTTCTTGGTAATACAGTATTCCAGCACCCATCCCTCCACCAGTGCCCCATTTCCACCACCAATGTACCCCTCCCCTCCCGGTCCCCCCACCCGCCTTAATAGCAGGTACCCCAGTTTCCTCTCTTTCTCTCTCTATCTCTCTCTCTGTCTCTGCATCTCTCTCCCTCTTATTTTACACATTATGGCTAGCCCTGCAGATATTTAGAGTTTATCACTTGAGTCTCTTTGTGTATATGAAGTGGTGAGTTTTAATCTGCCATTACCATTTCCCATATTTATTAAAACACTGGTATCTATATCCTATTAATGAATGCAGTCATTCTATATCTGTCCTTTTCCTTCTGACTAATTTCACTCAGCATGATAGACTCCATGTCCATCCATTTGCAGGTAAATTTCATAATTTCATCCTTTCTGACAGCCGCATAGTATTCCATAGTGTAGATGAACCACAGTTTCTTTAGCCAGTCCTCTGTTCTCGGGCATTTAGGTTGTTTCCAGATTCTAGCTATAGTGAATAGCGCAGAGATGAATAAAGAAGTACAGATAGTGTTTCTGCTATGTGTTTTTCGGTCTCTAGGGTATATTCCCAGGAGTGCTATTGCTGGATCAAATGGGAGCTCAATATCTAGCTTTCGGAGGAATGCCCATATTGTTTTCCAAAAGGGCTGGACCAGTCGGCACTCCCACCAGCAGTGGATGAGAGTCCCTTTTTCCCCCACATCCACGCCAGCACCGGTTGTTCTTGCAACAGTTGTTTGATCCCTTTGCCTGTCTCAGCTCCCCCACAACCCAGAGCCTGTCCTGTTGCTTCCTTGACTGCCCTTTAAGCTCCTTAACAATCTAGATTGCTTGTTCTCTACAGACTTTGTCTGAAGAGTTGTAAATAGACTGTTCGAAAAACAATTGCCAGTTATAGCTGGAGCTTGCCATTTGTAATTGCTCATTATTCTCTGACCATGTACTCTCTTCCTGTTCCCTAGGTGTATTTCCCAGGAAAAGAATAAAGGCTTTCAGGCAAATGACTGGAAGAGATAACTAGGTCTTCTGGGAAATAGAAGTCAATAAGACTTTGCAGACGTTGTTGTGCTGTACCAACCATCTGCCTTAAGTCATGGACAGGAAGGACAAAATGAACTCATTCCATGGTAGGAGGATGCTTAAGCCCCAGTGATATAGTATCAGCTGTAACACATGTGCCTATCAGGTATCTGGAAGGAGCATCTTAGAATGGGTTTCTAAAGTTATATGCTTTGCTGATTAGATGACAAGAAGTACATTAGCAGTAATAAGTGGAGTATAATCAGGCACATTATTGTATAGAATTTAACATATATGAGAGTCCTTATCTTCTCTATATAGGGAAAAAACTGTTCAAAATCTGGCATTCCAATCTGATTTTCAAATTTACAGAATTATAGACATAATTTGCTAAATTCACATCCTTAATAAGTTTCTGGTGTTAATTTGAAAAACAAGTGGATTTTTAAGATGCTGAATTGGAGCATTGGGAAGTATACTTGGTATCAGATATAGTGACTAAGAACTTACAAGATCTGGATACCTTACAATCACACACATGCACTAGTGTGGGTAAGGTAAGTCCACAATAAAGATCTAGTCTACTCAGTGTCTGGTGGTCTGCAGCACTTCGAATAATCCTCTCCTAAATCAAGTTGAAGATATCATACAATTTGAAGAAATACCTTGTAATTCCTTCCACTTAGAAAAAGGCCCAGCACTTGTTAGGTTTCTTAAGATTTCTTATGATAGCACATACCAGGCTGAGAAATGCCTCTGTGACTCATTTATCTGGTGACTGATAACCTTAACCTTCTGCATTGTCAGTAGCTACAGCTTTGCAATATTTGTGGTACAAGTGGCCCTAATGCTCAGTCCATCTGATTTATTAGTTCTCATGGGTTTTAGAGATATCCATGTTAGATAAGGATGCTCTACAGAATTTCTAAAGGCCAAAGCAGAATTGAGATCTAGTACTCAAGCAATATTAAACTATCTACAGAAAAACATCACTCACCACTTTCAAAAGTGGTACTTAGCATGCTATGATGTTACCTGACCAATATCAACGTGGCTGTGTTTGTGTAGGTTCCATAGATGAGATACGTATTTTCAGGCCCATTAAGTTGTCATTAGTTTGAATGGGCATGGTTGCGGTCAATATACAGTGTGCAGTGACCTGAATTCCCAAGCCAACTACTACTGTGCCATTGTATGTCTTTAGTCCCTACCTCTAGTTAACTTGGGTGAAGAGCAGTTCATGCCCATTTACTACTCTGAACAGAGGAAGGACTACAGCCATAAGCAGCAGTCCTCCCTCCCGACCCCCTCAAAGACAGGCCTGAAGTATAGTGCTGGTTTGAGATTCCTCCACTGGGTAGAACTTAGAGCAGTAAATTTTTTTTTATACTAGGTGTAATATCCTGCACTAAGGGCAGTAATGAGTAGATAAAATAAATGGTAGCAAAGTTCAAAATTTCTAGGGACAAAAGCCTGACAAAGAAGTATGTCAGTGAACACATAGTGTGAACACATGGTATTTTTTATTTAAACACCATGGTTTATAAAGTTGTCCATATGCAGTTCATATTACATGCAGAATCTGTTAAATAGATTATTTTCCTCAGAAGAAATGCTTTAAGAACAGAAGACCAGAGATAGTACAACAGGAATGATCTTTGCAATGATCACAGTCAACCTGACTTGATCCCTTACATCGCATACTGCTCTTTGAGCATTGCTAGGCGTAATCCCTGAGCCCAGTGCCTGGAGTAAATCCTGAACACAGCCAGGTGTGCCCCAAAATCCAGAAACCAAGCAAACAAACAAAAAATAAGCAGTTAGAGGAAAGGACTCATTTAGGAATAGGTTCTAACCTTCACTGCCTGACTGCTTCCTCAATGGCCAGTGACTGCAGTCAGCCTGAAGCAGAGCAACAGACTATACATGTGCAAAACCACACAGTGTCCTTCCCATAAAGCTCATAGTTATGCACTTCTGTACTTCTGTCTGACTTGTCACTTGTCACTCATCACTTCTCATGTTACTTATCTTCCTGTTGTTCATCCATTTGTTCAAGAGGGCTCCAGCAACATCTCCATTCGTTGTGAATGAAGTCCATTGTTGTTACCGTTTTTGGCATATCGACTACACCGTGGGTAACTTGCCAGGCTCTGCCATGGCTCTGGGTTCATCCCAGGGGGCTGTTGGGCACTAAGCATCACCCTGACTCTTTCCCACCATAAGGCCCTAAGGGCAGGATCCAGAAGTGGGCTGTTTTCAAGGTAATAAAACTCCTGAAGTTCAAATGGTTACATCCACCAGAGAACACCTGTGTTTGCAGGACAGGATGTGCCTCGGCTTCTGAACCCTTTGTTGCAATGGCTCAGGATGCTATTTGTGCTTTGTATCCCTTATACCTAGAAATGTATAAAAGGCCTATGCTATGCTCAGTAAATGGGAACTGCTCTCCAGAACCCCGCTGTGTCCGTGTCTTTCTTTCATCCCTTTCTCAGCAGCAGTAAGGCAGAAGCTTCTCCCAAGTCCATCCCTCTCCTTTTCCCGCAGGGATGATGTCCAGCAAGATCTAGGTCTTCTTCATTTATGCAAGGGGCTGCTGGTCAGGGGCCCCGACAAATCATGCCAAATCCCAGCTATGTGCCATCCTTCAAAGAACCTAAACAGCTGCTTTCCCCCTGGAAAAGAGCAGTTAGATATACTTTAGGGTGGAAGTACTATGTTTCTACCCATGGTCATTTCCCAGCCCCACTATCTTAAAGCTTACTAAGGATTCCTTAACAAAAGCTCAAACCAAAAAGTAAACAAGCAACAATGTTCACAGAATCCCTATGGAAATAGGCCCTGAACCATAATCAAAGATGAGATCCCCAATTGTCTACAGATCATCGGTGATCATGTGCTCTCAGGCTCAAGCTAGGAAAGCCTATGCTGCTCGCAATGACAGCTGCACCAAGAACCATATTTCCACAATCTAGCTCATATCTTCGATGTCTTTGTCTGAACAAAGAATGACATCATGGCAATACTGCCTTGCTGTAAAGAAGGTTTGAAGGGGCCGGAGCGATAGTCCAGGGGTTGGGCGTTGCCTTGGTGGCCGCTCGGGTTTGATCCCTGCATCCCTATGGTCCCCGAGCATCGCCAGGAGTAAATCCTGAGTGCAGAGCCAGGAGTAACCCCTGAGCATTGTCAGGTATTACCCAAAAAGAAAAAAAAAAAAAAAGGTTGGAAAACCAATGTAGGTTTCCTCTGTAAGTTAAGGGTAGAACCTTAATATTTGGTGGATCATTTTGTAGTCTGGATAGCTATTGCAATTAATATACATGAGACCATGCTTGAGCAATCCAAGATCCCCAAGATAACATACAAATGGGAATTGTCTGCTCTTGGATAAAGAGGGAAACCTGTGTATAACTTTTTCATGTTCTGTTTCAAAGATATACAGTTCCTCAATCATTGCAAAAGAAGTCAGGAGATGCTTGACAGCTAAAATACATGACCGTTGTCTAATGCATCACTTCTGTAAAGCTTAAATAACTTGTTTTACAAAATTTGTTCACAGAACAATTTTTTTAGGTATTCAGGTAACCAATGTTTCAACACCAATTCCTTCATCATTGTCCCCAGTGTCCCACTACCCTCCAAGCTTGCCCCTTAGAAGGCACAAAAAAATAAGGTTTATTTTGCTTGTTACAATAAAACAGCAAATGAAATTATCAAAAAATCACTTGATCACTTGACATCCCGTTATTCATCAATTTGCTTGAGTGGGCACCAGTAATGTTTCCATTTGACCCTATCACATGCCAGTGTAGCCCAATGGCATCTGTTTGCTTCAGGAATACAAAGAGCCTCAAACCATTCGTTCAGGGTCTTGACGAAAAAGTCTGACCATCTTGTAGGTGGGTGGCCACGTGATCTTTTGACATCCCATGGGATCCAGTGGGTAATGGCTCTAGTGCAGCGGTTGTCTCCAAATTGCATTACATGTCCAGCCCATCTGATTTTCAATGACTTGGCAAATAAGACAGCATCCCTGGCTCTAGATCGCTGACAGAGGTCGGAACTCTGGATTCCTTCTCTCACTCAAGTGAGTCGTGATATTCCAAGCAAAGCTCTTTTGATTCCTCTTTGGGAGACCCGAATAGCTTTCTCATCCTGCTTTCGTAGGGCCTGGGTCTCTGAGGCATATGTTAATGCAGGGGAAATGGTGGAGTTGAAGAGATGTGCCTGAAGCCAGAGGTTCTTTGTCCTTTTTAGCTATTTCTTCCATGCTCTTGAAGGCCCACACGGCAGAGCCTGGCATGTTATCTGATGCATATTCGATATGCCAAAACCAGTAATATCAAATAATAGATCAATAAAAGTCACTTTGTGATAATTGTTACATCTCACAATGTTGTTCATAAAGTCATTGACTGAGGAATTAGTGAGTTGGCTGGTGCTGGCTGAGACTTTTGTGTTACTGTTTTTACTACCTGAGCTTGATGGGCCTAAGCACAACTTTCCCACCAGATTGTTTATATTTCTAGCTCTCCGTTAGGAGAGTAAAAGGTGGAGAGGGTGGTGGCCACACACTCCTGGAGCTGGGTCATTATATCTTGGAAGCCTGGTGGGGAGGCTATGGGCCTTTCTGCACTGAAGGGAATCTGCCTGCCCCCACTGTGTAGGCCTCAGAGGTCAATCTGGCTGATTTGGCAGCTTGGTGACTTTTTTCATCACATTACTTCTTTAAAACTCAAAACAAATATGTCTGAGTGTCAGTTTCTTCCTCTGTGAAAAGGGAAATCCAAGTCATTGACATTGATACAGGTATATGATGGAAGAATTTAAACTCAGTCTTCTGATTACTAGCCCTGTCTTCATCTCATACTTATGCTTCATTCCTTTGAGGTTTCAGCCTTATAATCCCTCTTGCATGCACTTTATCTCATCCTGAGAGCACATTCCATCTCTGTTACCCCATTTCTCAGGTTGGATGACAGATAAGCACAGATAATACAGAGAAAAACCATTGACAGCATTCCTCTACACTCCATACCACTATAGGAGTGCTTTTCTGAGATTCTGAGGTCTTGATCTATGGAGAGGTCCATGCATTGATTTCAGGGATAACCCCTTCATACTACCAGAAGCTATTTTCTTGATGTTCTTTATGGTCTCTGAAGTATGTTCCATGATCAAGGTACTGGAATTGTATTTATGGCAGTCTATATTCTTTAGAAAAATATTGACCTTTTTAATAACAGAATGACTGGAGAGTCATTCAATCAACCTAGACTATAATAAACTCCACGATTAACCAGCAAGTAATTTCACCTTTTCTTTTTACTCTATCAGGAGCCTTTGGGAATTTATCCACCAAAGAGAGTGTACCATCATTTATATCTTGATTTGAACAGATCAGCATGAGTCACTATACTCTGCCATATAAGTAATTAATTACTCTACTCTAATTTTCAAAGTTGATTGACAGGAATAACGAAGACTGAGCAATACACAAAAATCCAAAAATCAACCCATAGTAACTGCATTCCATTATGCAAGATACAGATGAAAGGGATTTAGCTGGTATGCGGGTACTCTCCTGCCCTGCCCTGACCAGAGGATGTGTGGAGTTCATTATATGTCTGTTTAAGTCTTTGGTAGAGAAACAGCCAGTAAGGTGAGCCATTCTCATTTTTTCCCCTTTTGAGGAAGATTTCTATCTTTCTTCTTTATTGATTGCTTGCTTTTCATTTTATATCCTTTCTCCCTTGCTTGAAATGAGAAAAATGAGTCCTTGCCATGGGCTTTAAACTTTACATGCAGACAATATCTCTCCTTATCTAATGCCAGGCAAGAAGCTTCAGCCCAGAGGACACTGGGTAATGCTACAACAGATTATGTCATAAAATAGAGAGATAAGCAAAAGAACCAATCTAAAGGACACAGCAAAATTTACCTTCCACCACTCTCCCTCCCCTTTAGAGATGGCTTTAAATCAATCAGTCTTTGCCATAAATTCTCATTCTAAAATTTGATAACAAGTGCAATATTTCCCTTAGAGATTGAACTCTAATATTATGGAGGTTGGGGTGGGGTGCAGCAGAGTTTAGCAAAGTAATAAAATGCTGTAATTGATCCTGGTCAGTAAGGTTCTTTGGAATTACCCTTATTCTGGCTGGTAAGCATAATCGAGCCAAGTAATAAATTGTGTTTCTTCTATCAGACAGTCAAGTCTCTGTATTGATCCCTATTTGTTTTTCTGTTCTCATGCAATTCCTCCTCACGACTAAGACTCCAGGTTGGGAAGGAAGTCTCAACAGACCTGAAGGGAATAACCAACCACAGGACCGAAGATTACTCCACTGCCTCATCATTGATCATCAGGCTAGAATGAGGGAGATGGGGAGCTCTGGAGTCTCAGAAGAGTTCTGAGATGAACTATGGTTCAACCATCTTCAGTCAATCCACTGATGGGTGCTACACTAGCTAGACGGTGTCAGGACCTATCTGTGTGTTGTGCAAAGTATGTATGCAAAATTCCTAAAAATGTAAGTATGTGGGTTTCGTGGTAGCACTGTTGTATAAGTCTCTACCATTGCCTCAGATAGGCAAAACTAGTCATTTACTGATATTAATTACTTTGATGTCACATACTAAGGAGAAATAGCATCTACTCAATTAATTTACCACGAAACTAAACTTTAGGTCCTCTGAATCCCAAATTTGAATATTGGGTTGCCTGAATCACCCAGCTTGAAATATAATGATTATATTTATACTTATATTTATAAAATTGTCAGAATGCAAGCATATTTGTTACTGTTCATTAGCTCTATGCTTTTGAGCAAGTGGCATTGTTCTGAATTTAAATTTTCTCATTTATTGATAAGAAAAGTATTCCTTGTTTACATGACATATCATCCTATACCTATCCCTCTCCTGACCAATTTCATTCAGCACAAAACCCTCTAATTCTATCTATATACTGAAAAAGTTGCATGGCTTTTATCCATTCATCTGTTCTTGGATGGCTGGGTTGTTTTCAGATTTGGCTACTGTGAATAGAGACTCAAATACACAGGGCAGAGCTGCTACCAGTTCTCCCTGTGCTCAGCTGATCATGAGGTGCCTGGGAGGGAAGGCGGTTTCTAGCCTAGGCCCACCATCCCAATAGAGCCTCGCATGAAGCCAGAGGAAACCCATACCATAAGGGCAGTCATTTTCAACGTCTGGACTCCACACTCATCAGAGCTCCACCGAAGAGAAAAGCCGATCTCAAGCCCTGCTCCTCAGAGTCCTACCCTACACCAAAGCCTATTTCAAGCCCAGGTATGACTGACCAGAGACTCAGATACATGGGACAGAGCTGCTACCATCTCTCCCTGTGCTCAGCTGATCATGAAGCAACTGGGAGGGAAGGCGGTTTCTAGCTCTGCCTCACCATCCCAATACTGCCTTGCAAGAAGTCAAAGGAACCTCCATACCATGAGGGCAGTCATTTTCAACATCAGGATTCTACAGCTCGTCAGAGCTCCACCCAAGAGAAAAGCCAATCTCTCCCCCATTGTGGTTCAATCAGTACTGTGCAATCAGTAAATGCATAAGATGAGAGCCTACTACTGAGAGTATACCACTTGCATGGCGGAGCCTGGCAAGCTACCTGTGTCATATTTGATATGCAACAAACCAGTAACAATTATAGACCTCATTCCCATGACCTAAAAGAATGGTCTGAGGCTCTTCGTGTTCCTGGAGCAAGCAGATGCCCTTGGGCTACACTAGCACGTTACAGGACATATGAAGATGTTACTGGTGCCCATTTGAGCAAATCAATGAACAACAGGAAGACAAGTGATACAAGAATAGTGCTGCAATGAACACAGGAGTAGAAATGTGTTTTTGAAACATGTTTCTGGCCCCTTGGGGTAGATGCCAAGAAGAATTATATAACTATCTGATAAAAATTGTTTTTTCAAGGGCTGGTGGTGAGGGGATAATGGTGGAGGGTAGTCAACACTGAGATGGAGAGAATGGTGCCAACATTTTTTATATACAAAACCCCACCACAAAAAAATATCATAAATCATAGTGTCATAAATCACAAATTTTTTAATTATATATTGGGACTGGGAGATAGTACATCAGATAAGGTATTTGCATTACACATCACTGACCTGAGTTCAAACTCTGGCAACTCATATGGTCCACCAAACCCTTCAGTAGTGATCTCTGAGTGCAGAGTTAGTAGTAAGCCCTGTGCACCACCAGCTATGGCCAAACCACATCATGGCCCCCACAAATATATATTACTTATTCCATTAGTTTCCATGTAATAAAAATGAAATAATGGGGGGTTGGAGCGATAGCCCAGCAGGTAGGGTTTTTGCCTTGCACACACCAGCCTGGGTTCGATCCCTGGAATCCCATATGGTCCCCCGAGCACCGCCAGGAGTAATTCCTGAGTGCAGAGCCAGGAGAAACCCCTGAGCATTGCCGGGTGTGACCCAAAAAGCAAAAAAAAAAAAAGAAAGAAAAAGAAAGAAAGAAAGAAAGAAAGAAAGAATTGGCAAAAAATTAACAGTAGCCGTAGATTCCAGCCTCTAGGAGTGCTTAAAAAGCTTTCAATGGATAAAAAAGTCTGAGAAATAGCTGTATCTGGAAACCTTTTAAATATCAGAGGCCTTTACTTTGCTTGAAAATTGTGGATTCTGAGAGTCTGAAATATCTCAGGAAAACACTGGTGAAATACAGTTATGTTCCTTCAAAACGGAACTGAGATTCCCTGTCAATGGCCAATATCCTGTCCAAGTCAGTTCTATTTTATGCAGTTCCAGTCTGCTCACACGTAGCTCTGGAATTCCTCACCTCCATGAATTTGACGAGATTGTAGCTAAATCATTTGTATATGATCCACTTATCTGACAGGAACACCATTTGATGACGTGCTTTAAAGAAAAGATTCCTTAAACCTAAAATGATTTCTCCTACCATTCCCTTCCATCTACATCAAAGATATAACCTGGGTGATGGCTGAGACTGAATCTGTCAAATCAGTCTAGATTTGTCAGGACAATCTCTTAACTCACTGCCTCAGCCTGCAAGGGAGAAATAGGAAACATGAGCAAGGTACACATTCTTTTTTTTTTTTAACTATTTTATTATACCACTGTGAGATATACAAATAAAAAAGATATACAATTAAAAAGTTCATGTTTGGGTTTTGGTCATACAGTGTTTCAGCACCCGTCCCTCCACCAGTGCCCATCTCCATACAAATAAAAAGATATACAATTAAAAAGTTCATGTTTGGGTTTTGGTCATACAGTGTTTCAGCACCCGTCCCTCCACCAGTGCCCATCTCCCACCAACAACATCCCCGGGTTCCCTCCCCCTTCCCCCAGCCCTGCTCCATGGCAGGTTCTTTACTTCTTTCCCTTTCTCTCTCTTTCTCTTTTCCTTCCCTTCCAGACTAAAGATTACAGAACATACATTAAAAGGTTGTCATGTGAATCCTTTTTGCCTCTATTTAATGCTCAGTTCTAGGTTGGCATTAGTACCCTCGACTATTATTAGCACCCTGTTCCATTTTCTGTCTTACCTAAACTCTGACTCACACACGTTTGTGATAATTTCCACCTTTGACAAGACCTCCCGATATATGTTTCACTTGACCTTGGATATTGGTATCATAATATGTACATATATATTTATGCCATGTAAATAAATGCAGTCATTCTGTATCTGTCTCTCTCCTTCTGGCTAATTTCGCTCAACATAATCTTCTCCATGTCCATCCATTTAAAGGCAAATTTTATAACTTCATTTTTCCTAACAGCTGCATAGTACTCCATTGTGTAGATGTACCAAAGCTTCTTTATCCAGTCATCGATTTTCGGGCACTCTGGTTGCTTCCAGATTCTGGCTATTGTGAATAATGCTGCTATGAACATAAAAGTAGGGATGGTGTTTCCGCTGCGTATTTTTGGTTTCCCAGAGTAGATTCCCAGGAGTGGTATGGCTGGGTCAAATGGGAGTTCAATTTCTAGTCTTTGGAGGAATGTCCATATTGTTTTCCAGAAAGGCTGTACCAGCCGGCATTCCCACCAACAATGGATGAGTGTCCCCTTTTCCCCACATCCACGCCAGCACTTGTTGTTCTTGCTCTTTTGAATATGTGCCAGTCTCTGTGGTGTAAAGTGGTATCTCATTGTTGTTTTGATTTGCATCTCTCTGATGATTAGTGATGATGAGCATTTTTTCATATGTTTTTTGGCCATTCGAATTTCTTCCTTGCTGAAGTTTCTGTTCATTTCTTCTCCCCCATTTTTTTGATGGGGTTGTTTGTTTTCTTCTTGTAAAGTTCTACCAGTGCCTGATATATCCTGGATATTAATCCCTTATCAGATGGGTATTGGGTGAATATTCTTTCCCATTCTGTGGACTGCTTTTGTATCTTAGTCACTGTTTCTTTTGAGGTGCAGAAGCTTTTTAGTTTCATGTAGTCCCATATGTTTATGTTTTCTTCTAGTTGCTTTGTTAGTGATGTTTCACCTTTGAAGATGCCTTTAGCTTCAATGTCGTGGAGGGTTTTTCCTATATTTTCTTCAATGTACTTTATGGATTCAAGTCTGATATTGAGATCTTTAATCCATTTTGATCTGGTTTTTGTGCATGGTGTTAGACACAGGTCCAAATTCATTTTTTTACATGTTGCTGCCCAGTTTTCCCAACACCACTTGTTGAAGAGGCTTTCCTTACTCCATTTTAGACTCATTGCACCTTTATCAAAGATTAAATGATCATGTGTTTGAGGTTGGGTGTCAGGATACTCAATTCTATTCCATAGGTCCACAGGTCTGTTTTTATTCCAATACCATGCTGTTTTAATTACTACTGCCTTGTAGCACAGTTTGAAGTTGGGTAAAGGTGATGCCTCCCATCTTCTTTTTCCCGAGGATTGCTTTTAGCTATCCTTGGGGGGTTTATTGTTCCATACAAATTTCAGGAGCGTTTGGTCAATTTCTTTGAAGAATGTCATGGGTATCCTTATAGGGACTGCATTGAATCTGTACAGAGCTCTAGGGAGTATTACCATTTTGACAATGTTGATTCTCCCCATCCATGAACAGGGAATGTGTTTCCATTTCCTTGTGTCCTCTTTTATCTCTTGGAGCAGTGTCTTGTAGTTTTCTTTGTACAGGTCCTTTACATACTTGGGTAAGTTGATTCCTAGGTATTTGATTTTCTGTGGCACAATTGTGAATGGAATAGTTTCCTTAATATCCCTTTCTTCTGTTTCGTTATTTGTATATAGGAAAGCCACTGACTTTTTGGGTGTTGATTTTGTATCCTGCCACTCTACTATATGCGTCTATTGTTTCTAGGAGTTTTTTGGTAGAGAGTTTAGGGTTCTCTAGGTATAATATCATGTCATCTGCAAATAATGATAGCTTGACTTCTTCCTTGCCTATCTGGATGCCCTTGATGTCCTTTTTCTTCTCTGATTGCTATGGCAAGTACTTCCAGTACTATATTGAATAAAAGAGGTGAGAGGGGGCAACCTTGTCTTGTCCCTGATCTCAGGGGAAGGCTTTCAACTTTTCCCCCATTTAGAATGATGCTTGCTGTGGGCTTTTGGTAGATGGCTGTAACTATCTTGAGGAAAGTCCCTTCAATTCCCATTTTCTGGAGGGTTTTAATCATGAACGGGTGCTGGATCTTGTCAAATGCTTTCTCTGCGTCTATTGAAAGGATCATATGGTTTTTATTTTTTCTCTTATTGATATGATGTATTATGTTGATTGACTTGCGAATGTTGAACCATCCTTGCATTGCTGGGATGAATCCTACTTGGTCATGATGTATAATCTTCTTGATGAGTCTTTGGATTCTGTTTGCTAGTATTTTGTTGAAGATCTTAGCATCCGTGTTCATCAGGGAGATTGGTCTGTAGTTTTCTTTCTTTGTGTTGTCTCTCCCCTGCTTTGGGTATCAGGGTGATATGTGCCTCGTAGAAGCTGTTTGGGAGTGTTTCTGTTTCTTCTATTTCCTGGAAGAGCTTGAAAAGGACAGGCAGTAGGTCCTCCTTAAAGGTTTGGTAGAGTTCACTAGGGAATCCGTCTGGACCTGGGCTTTTGTGTTTGGGCAGACTTTTAATTACTGTTTCTATTTCCTCGATGGTGATGGGGTTTATTCAGGTATTGGAGGTCTTCTTGTTTCAGCCGTGGGAGGTTATAGGGACTTCAGGAATTGCTCCATTTCTTCTAGATTCTCATGTTTCAGGGCATACAGGCTCTCAACGTAATCTCTGATGATCTTTTGGATTTCTGTGGTTTCTGTTGTGATGTCACCCTTTTTATTTCTGATTCTGACTATTTGGGTTCTCTCTTTCCCTGTCCTTACAAGTCTTGCCAATGGTTTGTCAATCATGTTTATTTTTTCAAAAAACCAGCTCTTGGTTTCATTAATCTTTTGGATTGTTTTTTGGTTTCCAACTCATTGATTTCCTCTCTAAGTTTTATTATTTCCTTTTTTTTCTGCCTGGGTTGGGCTCCTTTTGTTGGTCTTTTTCTAATGTCTTCAGCTGTGTAGTCAGGTTATTTATGTGGGCC